>CM065739.1:59111431-59128931 GCA_033310375.1 Conus canariensis
ACCGAAGGCGGAGCAACCCACTCCCCACTGACCTTTCCCCCATTAGTGGAGTCCTTCTGGACAGTTTGGTAATGACCAGTGGTCATCCATGGGCTTCCTCCCCATCCATAGCAACACCCAGGCTAAAAACCAGCACATCCAGCCTTCATCAAGGCCTGCGTTAACTACGCTCGTCTCTAACATAACAAAGGCTCCAAGAGCCTCCTTGGTCAGCCTCGCTAGCTAAGACCAAGGCCCTACTGTTTTTGCTAAGACCTAGCCTCAGGACAAAACAGGGAATCCTTCTTCGGGGTTTTCCCGAATCGTGCTCGGTTTCAGCCTTTGCGAAAAGTTGAAACATTTTCGTCCAATCTGCGTGGTTGAATATCATGAACGAAGCAAATCGGAACAGTTTAAAAACTGAAGCAGTGTAATATCAGAAAAAAAGGGGGATTACTGTCCCTAGAGTTGTTCAAATATGTGAAATGAAACCAGTCACTGAGTGTATGTAGTAGCTCAGTGTCCGCGTCATGTAGGTACAATATACTGT
This sequence comes from Conus canariensis, assembly GCA_033310375.1. Taxonomy (NCBI): domain Eukaryota; kingdom Metazoa; phylum Mollusca; class Gastropoda; order Neogastropoda; family Conidae; genus Conus; species Conus canariensis. The sequence continues at coordinate 59,111,961 of CM065739.1, forward strand.
CGAAAATAGCTCGCGACTGATCGCTCAATTCAACGTTCTTCGATCGATACGTACTGTGGAGCCTCACTGCCATGTGTTCCGGTATACATTACAAGCAGGTGAATAATCTCATCGTTCACACCAACCGCGAAACACCCCCCTTCCCCCTCCCCCACCCCTGACATTTCCACTTACCTTGTACACAGCTGATCCTGAGGCCATCACAACCGCCGCGGCACTCTGGTTTCTCGCAACACACGTTCCGATGCCAGAGAGAGAGCCGCCATGCTTTCCGCTCAGCTCCGCCGCTCCGTCCAGCACACAGCCACTGCCGCGCGTGCCGCGAGCGCCGCTGGGTGAAAGTCGATGATCAAGATGCGCCGGTTTCCGGACTGCGTCAGCAAGTCTGGGGTCGATCAGCTAGGAACAGAAAGCAAAGAGCTGCAGGCAGGAAAGATTTCCGAGCAGACGACATTCGGCAGACGTGCGCCATATTTTCACTGAACTTCCCTGTTAGTCTTTAACCGTGTTGTTGTGACACACTTCATTAAAGGGAGAGTACTTGAAAGCAAACTCTATGGAGTGGGAGAAGATTTATGTCCCTTAGAGCAGTCGGCGCGTTTATGTGTTCCTTGCTCGGTGTGTGCTGAGAGGTCGACCAAGCATCGGTCAGGAAGGGTCAAGGCAAGTCCTGCACGTAAATCAGACTGACCGAACTTTTTTCCCCGCCAACGACTGACCACCGACTACTGGCCACAGAATGACCCTGATGCCCAACTCTGCGCCGCTGACCTGTTTTTTTGTTTGTTTTGTTTGTTTTTAAACAGTCACTGTACGGTGGCTAGCGTGCACGTCAACACTATCAAAGCAATGCCTACAGGTGTAGTGCACGTTAACACTATCACAGCAATACCTACAGGTGTAGTGCACGTCAACACTGTCAAAGCAATGCCTGCAGGTGTAGTGCACGTTAACACTATCACAGCAATACCTACAGGTGTAGGCACGTCAACACTGTCAAGCAATGCTACAGTGTTAGTGCCGTTAACACTATCACAGCAATACCTACAGGTGTAGTGCACGTCAACACTGTCCCAAGCAATGCCTGCAGGTGTAGTGCACGTCAACACTATCAAAGCAAGCCGACATGTAGAGACCAAAGAAGTCAGTACTTTTGTCTCTAACCTCCTCCACCTCCTCCCCGTGCTGATCTTGTCCTCCCACATAGCAAGCCTTCTGCCCCTATGAGTGTGTATTATATAGCCACACAAGCCTTCTGCCCCTATGAGTGTGTATTGATATAGCCACACAAGCCTTCTGCCCCTATGAGTGTGTATTGATATAGCCACACAAGCCTTCTGCCCCTATGAGTAGTGTATACATAGCCACACAAGCCTTCTGCCCCTATGAGTGTGTATTGATATAGCCACACAAGCCTTCTGCCCCTATGAGTGTGTATTGATATAGCCACACAAGCCTTCTGCCCCTATGAGTGTGTATCTGATATAGCCACACAAGCCTTCTGCCCCTATGAGTGTGTATTGATATAGCCACACAAGCCTTCTGCCCCTATGAGTGTGTACTGATATAGCCACACAAGCCTTCTGCCCCTATGAGTGTGTATTGATATAGCCACACAAGCCTTCTGCCCTATGAGTGTGTATTGATATAGCCACACAAGCCTTCTGCCCTATGAGTAGTGTATACATTAGCCACACAAGCCTTCTGCCCCTATGAGTGTGTATTGATATAGCCACACAAGCCTTCTGCCCTATGAGTGTGTATCCATATAGCCACACAAGCCTTCTGCCCTATGAGTGGGGTATTGATATAGCCACACAAGCCTTCTGCCCCTATGAGTAGTGTATACATTACCACACAAGCCTTCTGCCCTATGAGTGTGTATTGATATAGCCACACACGCCTTCAGCCTCTATGAGTAGTGTATACATTAGCCACACACGCCTTCTGCCAACATGAGTGGTGTATTGATATCTGCCCCTATGAGTAGTGTATACATTAACCACACAAGCCTTCTGCCCCTATGAGTGTGTATTGATATAGCCACACACGCCTTCTGCCCCTATGAGTAGTGTATTGATATAGCACACACGCCTTCTGCCCCTATGAGTGTGTATTGATATAGCCACACAAGCCTTCTGCCCCTATGAGTGTGTATTGATATAGCCACACAAGCCTTCTGCCCCTATGAGTAGTGTATACATTAGCAACACAACGCCTTCTGCCCCCATGAGTGGTGTATTGAAATCTGCCCCTATGAGTAGTGTATACATTAACCACACAAGCCTTCTGCCCCTATCAGTAGTGTATACATTAGCCACACAAGCCTTCTGCCCCTATGAGTAGTGTATACATTAGCCACACAAGCCTTCTGCCCCTATGAGTAGTGTATACATTAGCCACACACCCCTTCTGCCCCTATGAGTAGTGTATACATTAGCCACACAAGCCTTCTGCCCCTATGAGTAGTGTATACATTAGCCACACACGCCTTCTGCCCCTATGAGTAGTGTACACATTAGCCACACACGCCTTCTGCCCCTATGAGTAGTGTATACATTAGCCATACACGCCTTCTGCCCCTATGAGTAGTGTATACATTAGCCACACAAGCCTTCTGCCCCTATGAGTAGTGTATACATTAGCCACACACGCCTTCTGCCCCTATGAGTAGTGTATACATTAGCCACACAAGCCTTCTGCCCCTATGAGTTGTGTATACATTAGCCACACACCCCTTCTGCCCCTATGAGTAGTGTATACATTAGCCACACCCCCCTTCTGCCCTATGAGTAGTGTATACATTAGCCACACACGCCTTCTGCCCCTATGAGTAGTGTATACATTAACCACACACGCCTTCTGCCCCTATAAGTAGTGTATACATTAGCCACACACCCCTTCTGCCCCTATGAGTGGTGTATTGATACATTAGCCACACACGTCTTCTGCCCCTATGAGTGGTGTATTGATACATTAGCCACACACGTCTTCTGCCCCTATGAGTGGTGTATTGATATCTGCCCCTATGAGTTTGTATTGATACATTAGCCACACACGTCTTCTGCCCCTATAAGTGGTGTATTGATACATTAGCCACACAAACCGTCTGCCCCTATGAGTGGTGTATTGACACATTAGCCACACAAACCTTCTGCCCCTATGAGCGGTGTATTGATACATTAGCCACACACGCCTTCTGCCCCTTTGAGTGGTGTATTGATATAGCCACACACACCTTCTGCCCCTATGAGTGGTGTATTGATATCTGCCCCTATGAGTGGTGTATTGATACATTAGTCACACATGCCTTCTGCCCCTATGAGTGGTGTATTGATATCTGCCCCTATGAGTGGAGTATTGATACATTAGCCACACACGCCTTCTGTCCCTTTGAGTGGTATATTGATACATTAGCCACACACGCCTTCTGCCCCTATGAGTGGTGCATTGATATCTGCCCCTATGAGTGTGTATTGATATCTGCCCCTATGAGTGGTGTATTGATATCTGCCCCTATGAGTGGTGTATTGATATCTGCCCCTATGAGTGGTGTATTGATACATTAGCCACACAACCGTCTGCCCCTATGAGTGGTGTTATTGACACATTAGCCACACAAACCTTCTGCCCCTATGAGCGGTGTATTGATACATTAGCCACACACGCCTTCTGCCCCTTTGAGTGGTGTATTGATATAGCCACACACCTTCTGCCCCTATGAGTGGTGTATTGATATCTGCCCCTATGAGTGGTGTATTGATACATTAGTCCACACAGCCTTCTGCCCCTATGAGTGGTGTATTGATATCTGCCCCTATGAGTGGAGTATTGATACATTAGCCCACACGCCTTCGTCCTTTGAGTGGTATATTGATACATTAGCCACACACCTTCTGCCCCTATGAGCTGGTGTATTGATATCTGCCCCTATGAGTGTGTATTGATATCTGCCCCTATGAGTGGTGTATTGATTGCCACACCTTCTGCCCCTATGAGTGGTGTATTGATATCTGCCCCTATGAGTGGTGTATTGATACATTAGCCACACAGCCTTCTGCCCTATGAGTGGTGTATTGATATCTGCCCCTATGAGTGGGTATTGATAATTAGCCACACACGCCTTCTGCCCTATGAGTGGTTATTGATACATTAGCCACACACGCCTTCAGCCCCTATGAGAGTGTGCATTGATATCTGCCCCTATGAGTGGTGTATTGATATTAGCCACACACGCTTCTGCCCTATGGGTGGTGTATTGATATTAGCCACACACGCCTTCTGCCCTATGGTGGTGTATTGATAATTAGCACACACGCCTTCTGCCTATGGGTGGTGTATTGATACATTAGCCACACACGCCTTCTGCCCCTATGAGTGGTGTATTGATACATTAGCCACACACGCCTTCTGCCCTTATGGGCGGTGTACTGGTCCATTAGTCTGTAGATGGAAACTGATGAGAGAAAAAAGAAACTCCTCACACCAGAATGCACGATAGAAACCTCAGCCTTAACCTGAATCAGGCTCTAACTTGAAACCAAACGCTAACCTAATCTAACCCAAAGACTAATCATAACCGTGACTGTGGAAAATCTTATATCAAAAATGGATTAAGAAAAAAAAAAACAGAAAAGAAATATTCATTATTAGATCGGCTCAGAAGGGAGAGAAAAGGGGAGTTGGATGGGGGGAGTAAAGCAGAGTTGCTCCATTCCCAATGGAAATAAAGTTCATCCCCCACCCTTTCTTCCCCACCCCTCCCTCCACCCTTCCCACCCACACATACCCGTCCACCTCCTTCCGCTTTCTGCATCCGTTTGACATGGAACGACTTGAGGTTAGAACTGTCTGTTCCCCAGACGGTTGTGACGTGTGTGGGGGTGTACTATCTGACGGCGGACAGATCGCTTCGCCCCCAGCCTCCCCTCACGTGTTCACAGCAATGCCGTGCGTGTGTGCAGCGCACGGTGTCAGTCAGTGCAACGGGATGCACGTGCAGGATCGTTCCATCCTCTTCACAGACTGTCGGCATTAAAAGGATACCAGTCCCTGATGACGGGGCTCAGCCACACTATCAAGACTTCAGACGTGTGGTAATGAAGGAATCCAGAGTACGGACATTGCTGTCTTTACATTGACAGGCCTGGGCTTGGGCTATGCACGACAGCTATGTCATCATCACCTTTTACATCATTCATCATCATCATCATCATCATAAACATCTGGGATCATCAGCCATGAAGACAGTTTTATGTTTACCCTATTTCTCTTGACGTAGGGCGCTTACAGAAGGAAATCGGTTCAAACGGGCGTTTGTTTTTCACGTGCACTTCCATAGCACATAAATAGACATTGCAATACATCAGCAATATACCTTCTCCCAGTAAACCTCCTCCTCTCCCACACACACACACACACACACACACACACACACACACAGCACAACACAGCACGCAACACACACACACACACACACCACACCACGCACCACACACACACACACACACACACACACACACACACACACACCAGCACACGCGCAAAAGCGCGCGCATGGAAGCACACACACATAATACATACATAGTCTCTCTCTCTCTCTCTCTCTCTCTCTCTCTCTCTCTCTCTCTCTCTCTCTCTCACACACACACACACACACACACAACACACACATACTCTCTCTCACACACACACACACACACACACACACACACACACACACACACACTCTCTCTCTCTCTCTTCACTCACTCACACACACACACACACACACACACACACACACACACACACAACACACACACACATACATACACACACACACACACACCAGGAACAGACGTGGTGTACATGGATGGCTGTATATGTAAAATTCACGTGGCGGCAGGGATTATATTCACTTGCCATGCATTCATGGGTGAGCAATTCTCTGTCTGCTGTTAGTGGGATGAAGCTGGACAAGAGAGGCGTGTTAAGCCGTGTCCACTGATGTTGGGTGTGACTATAGCAGATAGTCCACTGACTGATTGATGGTGCATGTGACTATAGCAGATAGAGCAACTGAACTGATTGATGTTGGATGTGACTATAGCAGACAGAGTAACTGACTGATGGATGTTGGGTGTGACTATAGCAGATAATCAACTGACTGATTCATGTTGAATGTGACTATAGCAGATAGAGTAACTGACTGACTGATGTTGGATGTGACCATAGCAGATAGAGTAACTGACTGATTGATGTTGGATGTGACTACAGCAGATAGAGCAACTGACTGATTGACGTTGGATATGACTATAGCAGATAGAGTAACTGACTGATTGATGTTGGATGTGACTACAGCAGATAGAGTAACTGACTGATTGATGTTGGGTGTGACTATAGCAGATAGAGTAACTGACTGATTGATGTCGGATGTGACTACAGCAGACAGAGTAACTGACTGATGGATGTTGGGTGTGACTATAGCAGATAATCAACTGACTGATTGATGTTGGATGTGACTATAGCAGATAGAGTAACTGACTGATGGATGTTGGGTGTGACTATAGCAGATAATCAACTGACTGATTGATGTTGGATGTGACTATAGCAGATAGTCAATTGACTGATTGATGTTGGATGTGACTATAGCAGATAGAGTAACCGACTGATTGATGTTGGATGTGACTATAGCAGACACAGTAACTGACTGATTGATGTTGGATGTGACTATAGCAGATAGAGTAACTGACTGATTGATGTTGGATGTGACTATAGCAGATAGAGTAACTGACTGATTGATGTTGGATGTGACTATAGCAGATAGTGAACTGACTGATTGATATGTGTGTGTGTGTGTGTGTGTGTGTGTGTGTGTGTGTGTGTGTGTGTGTGTGTGTGTGTGTGTGCCATTCATTTTACGTCTTTCCACTAATCGTGATATTAGACGTGATATAGTGTGTGTGTGTGTGTGTGTGTGTGTGTGTGTGTGTGTGTGTGTGTGTGTGTGTGTGTGTGTGTGTGTGTGGTGTGTGGGTGTGTGTGTGTGTGTGTTGGCGCGCGCGCGCGAGAGAGAGAGAGAGAGAGAGAGAGAGAGAGAGAGAGAGAGACAGACAGACAGACAGACAGACAGACAGAGACAGAGACAGAGAGAGAGAAAAGAGACCTGGCCACGACACTACAAACTGGTCCTAACACTGTCTGTATCCACAGAAGGTGCGACGCTCACATCAAAGGCCATCACAGTAATAATACATCACTTTATAATGTAATAATATGTAGTTCTGGTATAGCGCACATCTAGTTGAAAACTACTCAATGCATTTTCCTACAATATTCAGACCATTTATTCACACGTAACAGCTATCTTACTACAGAACTTACCGTGTACACACATGTGGAAAGGACATTGTCTCAATGGCTTGGCTGAAAAGACAGGTTTTTTAGCTGTGTTTTGAAAACCTGTCAGGCGGACTGGTTTCAATAAAGTGGGAGGCAGTGAGTTCCAACCAGTTGGGGCGGCAAAGTAAAAGGAACGCTCACCAAACAATGATAAATTTTGCCTTGGAATCTACAGGAGTTTCTGGCTGGAAGAGCGGCGAGAAGGCCTACGTGATGACTGGTGAACACAGAGCGAAGAGAACAGACATAGTGGATGAGAACCAGTCTACAAACAGAAGGCACAGAGCGGCTACTTTGTACTGATAACAACATGTCACAGGCAGCCAGTGAAGCTCCTTCAGCAGTGGGTGTCATGTGATCTCGTTTTCTTTTAGTTTTAGCAAGGACAAGTCGCACGGCGTTTTTTCTGCTTTAATTCACAGGAGCCGGGAAATTTGCTCTAGCTGCCGGCAAGGCATACAGTACTGAATTGCACTCATGGAGCCAAGGAGTTCTCAGTGAATTGACGAGTCTTGCTGTAGCATCAGCTGAAAGATATGGAGCCAAGGAGTTCTCAATGGATTGACGAGTCTTGCTGTAGCATCAGCTGAAAGATAGGGAGCTACTCCCCACGGTGTCACAGCACTCCCATGGTGTCACTCCCCATGGTGTCACAGTGCTCCCATGGTGTCATAGCGCTCCCATGGTGTCATAGCGCTCCCATGGTGTCATAGCGCTCCCGTGGTGTCACTCCCCATGGTGTCACAGCGCTCCCATGGTGTCATAGCGCTCCCATGGTGTCATAGCGCTCCCATGGTGTCACAGCGCTCACATGGTGTCATAGCGCTCCCATGGTGTCATAGCGCTCCCATGGTGTCACTCCCCATGGTGTCATAGCGCTCCCATGGTGTCATAGCGCTCCCATAGTGTCACTCCCCATGGTGTCACAGCGCTCCCATGGTGTCACTCCCATGGTGTCACAGCGCTCCCATGGTGTCATAGCGCTCCCATGGTGTCACTCCCATGGTGTCACAGCGCTCCCATGGTGTCATAGCGCTCCCATGATGTCACAGCGCTCCCATGGTGACACTCCCATGGTGTCATAGCGCTCCCATGGTGTCATAGCGCTCCCATGGTGTCATAGTGCTCCCATGGTGTCACTCCCATGGTGTCACAGCGCTCCCATGGTGTCATAGCGCTCCCATGATGTCACAGCGCTCCCATGGTGTCATAGCGCTCCCATGGTGTCACTCCCCATGGTGTCATAGCGCTCCCATGGTGTCACTCCCATGGTGTCATAGCGCTCCTGTGGTGTCACTCCCATGGTGTCATAGCGCTCCCATGGTGTCACAGCGCTCCCATGGTGTCACTCCCACGGTGTCACAGCGCTCCCATGGTGTCACTCCCATGGTGTCACAGCGCTCCCATGGTGTCATAGCCCTCCCATGGTGTCACTCCCATGGTGTCACAGCGCTCCCATGGTGTCATAGCGCTCCCATGGTGTCATAGCGCTCCCATGGGTGTCATAGTGCTCCCATGGTGTCACTCCCATGGTGTCACAGCGCTCCCATGGTGTCACAGCGCTTCCATGGTGTCATAGCGCTCCCATGGTGTCATAGCGCTTCCATGGTGTCATAGCGCTCCCATGGTGTCACAGCGCTCCCATGGTATCATAGCGCTACCATGGTGTTGCTCCCATGGTGTCACTCCCATGGTGTCATAGCGCTCCCATGGTGTCGCTCCCATGGTGTCATAGCGCTCCCATGTTGTCACTCCCATGGTGTCATAGCGCTACCATGGTGTCATAGCGCTCCCATGGTGTCACTCCCATGGTGTCACAGCGTTCCCATGGTGTCACTCCCATGGTGTCATAGCGCTCCTGTGTGTCACTCCCATGGTGTCATAGCGCTCCCATGGTGTCACAGCGCTCCCATGGTGTCACTCCCACGGTGTCACAGCGCTCCCATGGTGTCACTCCCATGGTGTCACAGCGCTCCCATGGTGTCATAGCCCTCCCATGGTGTCACTCCCCATGGTGTCACAGCGCTCCCATGGTGTCATAGCGCTCCCATGGTGTCATAGCGCTCCCATGGTGTCATAGTGCTCCCATGGTGTCACTCCCATGGTGTCACAGCGCTCCCATGGTGTCACAGCGCTTCCATGGTGTCATAGCGCTCCCATGGTGTCATAGCGCTTCCATGGTGTCATAGCGCTCCCATGGTGTCACAGCGCTCCCATGGTATCATAGCGCTACCATGGTGTTGCCCCATGGTGTCACTCCTCCATGGTGTCATAGCGCTCCCATGGTGTCGCTCCCATGGTGTCATAGCGCTCCCATGTTGTCACTCCCATGGTGTCATAGCGCTACCATGGTGTCATAGCGCTCCCATGGTGTCACTCCCATGGTGTCACAGCGTTCCCATGGTGTCACTCCCATGGTGTCATAGCGCTCCCATGGTGTCACAGCGCTCCCATGGTGTCACTCCCATGGTGTCACAGCGCTCCCATGGTGTCATAGCGCTCCCATGGTGTCATAGCGCTCACATGGTGTCACTCCCATGGTGTCACAGCACTCCCATGGTGTCATAGCACTCCCATGGTGTCATAGCGCTCCCATGGTGTCACTCCCCATGGTGTCACAGCGCTCCCATGGTGTCACAGCGCTCCCATGGTGTCATAGCGCTCCCATGGTGTCATAGCGCTCCCATGGTGTCACTCCCATGGTGTCACAGCGCTCCCATGGTGTCATAGCGCTCCCATGGTGTCACAGCGCTCCCATGGTGTCATAGCGCTCCCATGGCGTCACAGCGCTCCCATGGTGTCACAGCGCTCCCATGGTGTCATAGCGCTCCCGTGGTGTTATAGCACTCGCATTGTGTCATAGCGCTCCCATGGTGTCATAGCCCTCCCATGGTGTCACAGCGCTCCCATGGTGTCATAGCGCTCCCATGGTGTCACTCCCCATGGTGTCATAGCGCTCCCATGGTGTCACTCCCATGGTGTCATAGCGCTCCTGTGGTGTCACTCCCATGGTGTCATAGCGCTCCCATGGTGTCACAGCGCTCCCATGGTGTCACTCCCACGGTGTCACAGCGCTCCCATGGTGTCACTCCCATGGTGTCACAGCGCTCCCATGGTGTCATAGCCCTCCCATGGTGTCACTCCCATGGTGTCACAGCGCTCCCATGGTGTCATAGCGCTCCCATGGTGTCATAGCGCTCCCATGGTGTCATAGTGCTCCCATGGTGTCACTCCCATGGTGTCACAGCGCTCCCATGGTGTCACAGCGCTTCCATGGTGTCATAGCGCTCCCATGGTGTCATAGCGCTTCCATGGTGTCATAGCGCTCCCATGGTGTCACAGCGCTCCCATGGTATCATAGCGCTACCATGGTGTTGCTCCCATGGTGTCACTCCCATGGTGTCATAGCGCTCCCATGGTGTCGCTCCCATGGTGTCATAGCGCTCCCATGTTGTCACTCCCATGGTGTCATAGCGCTACCATGGTGTCATAGCGCTCCCATGGTGTCACTCCCATGGTGTCACAGCGTTCCCATGGTGTCACTCCCATGGTGTCATAGCGCTCCCATGGTGTCACAGCGCTCCCATGGTGTCACTCCCATGGTGTCACAGCGCTCCCATGGTGTCATAGCGCTCCCATGGTGTCATAGCGCTCACATGGTGTCACTCCCATGGTGTCACAGCACTCCCATGGTGTCATAGCACTCCCATGGTGTCATAGCGCTCCCATGGTGTCACTCCCCATGGTGTCACAGCGCTCCCATGGTGTCACAGCGCTCCCATGGTGTCATAGCGCTCCCATGGTGTCATAGCGCTCCCATGGTGTCACTCCCATGGTGTCACAGCGCTCCCATGGTGTCATAGCGCTCCCATGGTGTCACAGCGCTCCCATGGTGTCATAGCGCTCCCATGGCGTCACAGCGCTCCCATGGTGTCACAGCGCTCCCATGGTGTCATAGCGCTCCCGTGGTGTTATAGCACTCGCATTGTGTCATAGCGCTCCCATGGTGTCATAGCCCTCCCATGGTGTCACAGCGCTCCCATGGTGTCATAGCGCTCCCATGGTGTCATAGCGCTTCCATGATGTCATAGCGCTCCCATGGTGTCATAGCGCTTCCATGGTGTCATAGCGCTCCCATGGTGTCATAGCGCTTCCATGGTGTCACAGCGCTCCCATGGTGTCATAGCGCTTCCATGGTGTCATAGCGCTCCCACGGTGTCATAGCGCTTCCATGGTGTCATAGCGCTTCCATGGTGTCATAGCGCTAGCGCTCCCATGGTGTCATAGCGCTTCCATGGTGTCATAGCGCTCCCATGGTGTCATAGCGCTTCCATGGTGTCATAGCGCTTCCATGGTGTCATAGCGCTCCCATGGTGTCATAGCGCTTCCATGGTGTCATAGCGCTTCCATGGTGTCATAGCGCTCACCGTGGACAGTGGATATCACAATGCACGCGGCGCTCGCCCGCCTGGTATTGATCCTGATGGCTGGGTGACGGACTCACAGTCACGCACAGTGCCCCTCCCTTCCTCGCTCACTCTCTGTGTCTCCCACACACACACACACATACACACACAGAGCAGAGGGCTGTTCAGGCAGCCAGGTGGACACGCCAGGCCGGCCTCTCGGCATCCCGGGGCAGACTCTGGCACCATGGGCTGGTGCCGTTCCTCCAGAACTCGGGTCCTGCTGTTCCTGGCGCTGGGCCTCTCCGTGCTGTGCGTCGTCCTCCGCCCCATCAGGATCTGCCAGGACGGAGTCAGGGTACCTGCACTGGCAGCGGACAAGGTCCGGGAGGGATCTGTGTCTGACAACACCACCAGCAGCAACAGCAGCAGCACCAACATCGCCTACAGCGCCGACATGGGCCTCATCTTCATCGGCGGCATGCCCCGCAGCGGGACGACGCTGATGAGGGTGATGCTGGACGCCCATCCTGAGGTCAGGTGCGGGGAGGAGACCCGCGTCATCCCGCGGATCCTGGGCATGAGGTCCCACATCGAGGCGTCGCCCGTGGAGAGGAAGCGCCTGGACGCCGCAGGTGGGTGATGGGGTGTGGTGGTGGTGGTGGGGTTACTGCTAGTACTGTGTGTGGAGGAGATAGAGGTGGGGGGGAGGGTTATGGAGGGGGTGGGGGGGGGTGTCAGTTCACTTTGTCATTAGTTTCAGGTAGTAGAATTGGTTTTCTGTCTCTGACCATCGAAAGAAAACACATTGTTCAAAGGTTTTGTTTCCATTGTCAAGTGATTTTTAGCCGATCACAGGGTGTCTGATCCTTATTGTCCTTGGTCTTTAACTCCGAAGAAAATCACTGAAAGCTTTGTCATCAATACAAATAGACAGACATGTAAACTGTCTGATCCTCATTATCCTTGGTCTTTAACTCCGAAGAAAATCATTGAAAGCTTTGTCATCAATACAAATACACAGACACGTAAACTGTCTGATGCTCATTGTCCTTGGTCTTTAACTCCGAAGAAATCATTGAAAGCTTTGTCATCAATACAAATACACATACGTCTTTTCCCAGATCCCGAAGTAATCTTTACAAATCAAGTTTTGTCTACAATCTTTTCAAATCAAGTTTTGTCTACAATCCTTACAAATCAAGTTTTGTCTACAATCTTTACAAATCAAGGTTTGTCTACAATCCTTACAAATCAAGTTTTGTCTACAATCTTTACAAATCAAGTTTGGTCTACTCTGGAGGGACTGCGTATAATGGCGTGCCTTCCTCTTTAAAGTCATGTCTCTCGAAAAACATTTGAAATAGCATCCGATGGAAAAACTACGCAGCAATTAAAGGTCATTTTCATCAATACGATCCCTTTATCCCTCCCCTCCCCCCCCCCCTCTCTCTCTCTCCCTCTCTCTCTCTCTCTCTCTCTCTCTCTCTCTCTTTAAATTCCGTATTTAATTTTTGTTCTAGCCACTTTTTGCATGCTTCTTCTATTGCCTCATTTTATTTTGCATTGTTGACCCTACTCTGGGCGAGGACTGGATGTCATTATTTTGCATTGTTGACCCTACTCAGGGCGAGGACTGGATGTCATTATTTTGCATTGTTGACCCTACTCAGGGCGAGGACTGGATGTCATTATTTTGCATTGTTGACCCTACTCAGGGCGAGGACTGGATGTCATTATTTTGCATTGTTGACCCTACTCAGGGCGAGGACTGGATGTCATTATTTTGCATTGTTGACCCTACTCTGGGCGAGGACTGGATGTCTGTCATTATTTTGCATTGTTGACCCTACTCAGGGCGAGGACTGGATGTAATTATTTTGCATTGTTGACCCTACTCAGGGCGAGGACTGGATGTCATTATTTTGCATTGTTGACCCTACTCAGGGCGGGGACTGGATGTCATTATTTTGCATTGTTGACCCTACTCTGGGCGAGGACTGGATGTCATTATTTTGCATTGTTGACCCTACTCTGGGCGAGGACTGGATGTCATTATTTTGCATTGTTGACCCTACTCAGGGCGAGGACTGGATGTCATTATTTTGCATTGTTGACCCTACTCAGGGCGAGGACTGGATGTCATTATTTTGCATTGTTGACCCTACTCAGGGCGAGGACTGGATGTCATTATTTTGCATTGTTGACCCTACTCTGGGCGAGGACTGGATGTCATTATTTTGCATTGTTGACCCTACTCTGGGCGAGGACTGGATGTCATTATTTTGCGTTGTTGACCCTACTCAGGGCGAGGACTGGATGTAATTATTTTGCATTGTTGACCCTACTCAGGGCGAGGACTGGATGTAATTATTTTGCATTGTTGACCCTACTCTGGGCGAGGACTGGATGTCATTATTTTGCATTGTTGACCCTACTCAGGGCGAGGACTGAATGTAAAAAAAGCGCATCAATGCCTATCTATTAACCTCGTAAATAATGAATTTTGTCTTGTCTTGTCTTGTCTTGTCTTGTCTTGTCTCTTCTCTCTCTCTCTCTCTCTCTCTCTCTCTCTCTCTCTCTCTCTCTCTCTCTCTCTCAGTATTAAGTTGATATCTGAGTCAGTAGATTGCACTTTACGCATCTGTATGGTAAATTGTACTCCGTGTATTTGTGTACTATGTTCTTCTTGTTGTTGGTATACTTACATCCTGAATACATAAATACATGTTTAATCTCTCTCTCTCTCTCTCTCTCTCTCTCTCTCTCTCTCTCTCTCTCTCCTCTCTCTCTCTCTCTCTCTCTGCATTTGAAATGATGTTCCAACAATAGTATTATCGTTGTTTCTAATGTGACATATGAGTTATGTATTTGTATGGGTGCTTTTGAAAATGTTGTTTGTGTTTGTGATTATGTGCTGTGTTTGATTCTTTCTTTTCATGGGGGCAAGACGTAAAATTTTTTTTTTTAAGCTGAAAAGCTTATTCTTCAACCCTCAATAATAAAGATCATTTTGTCTTGACTTGACTTGACTCATCACGGCTTTCATATTGTCAGAATCGTTTCCATGCATTTCTTGTCTTTCCTTTTCTTTCATTTTTTTTTTCTTTTCTTTTTCCTTAAATCTACCAACTTCTTTCAAACACTCTCAGAACACTTTCAGACTGTATCTGTAATTCACTTGATTACTATTGTGTGTATGAAACTGCCTTGTTCGGTCTTTTCATTGGCATTTCAGCGTGTTTTATTTCACTAAAAACGAACCATTTTTACGGGAAGGCGATTCCAATGAATATGACAGAATGACGCACAAAATCCCACAGGAAGGAAAGAAAGAGGGTGGGAAGGGGGTGCGGAGCGGAGGGGGGAGGGGGGAGGGAGGAGATTGTATGTTACAGAGAATGGTGGTGCTGGTGACGGGGGAGGGGGGAGAGAGGACATTGTACATTGCAGAGAATGGTGGTGTTGTGCCGGGGGAGGGGGGAGATTGTATGTTACAGAGAATAGTGGTGTTGGTGACGGGGGAGGGGGGAGATTGTATGTTACAGAGAATGGTGGTGTTGGTGACGGGGGAGGGAGGAGATTGTATGTTACAGACAATGGTGGTGTTGGTGACGGGGGAGGGGGGAGAGAGGACATTGTACATTGCAGAGAATGGTGGTGTTGTGCCGGGGGAGGGGGGAGATTGTATGTTACAGAGAATAGTGGTGTTGGTGACAGGGGAGGGGGGAGATTGTATGTTACAGAGAATAGTGGTGTTGGTGACGGGGGAGGGGGGAGATTGTATGTTGCGGAGAATGGTGGTGTTGGTGACGGGGGAGGGGGGAGATTGTATGTTACAGACAATGGTGGTGTTGGTGACGGGGGAGGGGGGAATTGTATGTTACAGAGAATAGTGGTGTTGATGACGGGGGAGGGGGGAGATTGTATGTTACAGACAATGGTGGTGTTGGTGACGGGGGAGGGGGGAGATTGTATGTTACAGAGAATAGTGGTGTTGGTGACGGGGGAGGGGGGAGATTGTATGTTACAGACAATGGTGGTGTTGGTGACGGGGGAGGGGGGAGATTGTATGTTGCAGAGAATGGTGGTGTTGGTGACGGGGAGGGGAGGGGGGAGATTGTATGTTGCAGAGAATGGTGGTGTTGGTGACGGGGGAGGGGGGAGGGGATTGTATGTTACAGAGAATGGTGGTGTTGGTGACGGGGGAGGGGGGGGGATTGTATGTTACAGAGAATGGTGGTGTTGGTGACGGGGGAGGGGGGGAGATTGTATGTTACAGAGAATGGTGGTGTTGGTGACGGGGGGGGAGGGGGGGGATTGTATGTTACAGACAATGGTGGTGTTGGTGACGGGGGAGGGGGGAGATTGTATGTTACAGAGAATGGTGGTGTTGGTGACGGGGGAGGGGGGAGATTGTATGTTCAGAGAATGGTGGTGTTGGTGTACGGGGGAGGGGGGAGGGGGGAGATTGTATGTTACAGAAATGGTGGTGTTGGTGACGGGGGAGGGGGGAGATTGTATGTTCAGGAATGGTGGTGTTGGTGACGGGGGAGGGGGGAGATTGTATGTTACAGAGAATGGTGGTGTTGGTGACGGGGGAGGGGGGAGAGGATGTATGTTGCAGAGAATGGTGGTGTTGGTGACGGGGGAGGGGGGAGGGGGGGAGATTGTATGTTGCAGAGAATGTGGTGGTGTTGGTGACGGGGGGAAGGGGGAGGGGGGGGATTGTATGTTACAGAGAATGGTGGTGTTGGTGACGGGGGAGGGGGGAGGGGGGGAGATTGTATGTTCGGAGAATGGTGGTGTTGGTGACGGGGGAGGGGGGAGATTGTATGTTACAGAGAATGGTGGTGTTGGTGACGGGGGAGGGGGGAGGGGGGAGATTGTATGTTGCGGAGAATGGTGGTGTTGGTGACGGGGGAGGGAGGAGGGGGGAGATTGTATGTTGCGGAGAATGGTGGTGTTGGTGACGGGGGAGGGGGGAGGGGGGAGATTGTATGTTGCGGAGAATGGTGGTGTTGGTGACGGGGGAGGGGGGGAGATTGTATGTTACAGAGAATGGTGGTGTTGGTGACGGGGGGAGAGGGGGAGATTGTATGTTACAGAGAATAGTGGTGTTGGTGACGGGGGAGGGGGGAGATTGTATGTTGCGGAGAATGGTGGTGTTGGTGACGGAGGA
>CM065739.1:59133931-59151431 GCA_033310375.1 Conus canariensis
CAGAGGAACGGACAGTTCTGCGTGCACCTTGTCCTCACAGACGTGAAACAGAGGAACGGTCAGTTTTGCGTGCACCTTGTCCACACAGACATGAAACAGAGGTACGGACAGTTTTGCGTGCACCTTGTCCTCACGGTTATGAAACAGAGGGAACAATTTGTCAGCCCGTGTTTTACGCTACCGTCTTGATAAACACCCTGGGTGTCCGGGGCCAAAGGTTACATGATCTAACTGCGGAGCTGACCGTCGTGAGTTCGAACCACTCGTTGGGTTTGAGTTCAATTCTTGAAGCCTCCTTCTGTCCACCCAGCAATGAAGCCTCTTTCTATCCACCCAGCAATGAAGCCTCTTTCTATCACCCAGCAATGAAGCCTCTTTCTATCCATCCACCAATGAAGCCTCTTTCTATCACCCAGCAATGAAGTCTCTTTCTATCCTCCCAGCAATGAAACCTCTTTCGGCCCACCCAGCAATGAAGCCTCTTTCTATCCATCCACCAATGAAGCCTCTTTCTATCACCCAGCAATGAAGCCTCTTTCTATCCTCCCAGCAGTGAAACCTCTTTCTATCCTCCCAGCAATGAAGCCTCTTTCTATCCTCCCAGCAATGAAACCTCTTTCTATCACCCAGCAATGAAGCCTCTTTCTATCACCCAGCAATGAAGCCTCTTTCTATCCTCCCAGCAATGAAGCCTCTTTCTATCCTCCCAGCAATGAAGCCTCTTTCTATCCTCCCAGCAATGAAACCTCTTTCTATCCTCCCAGCAATGAAGCCTCTTTCTATCACCCAGCAATGAAGCCTCTTTCTATTCACCCAGCAATGACGCCTCTTTCTATCCATCCACCAATGAAGCCTCTTTCTATCCTCCCAGCAATAAAGCCTCTTTCGACCCACCCAGCAATGAAGCCTCTTTCTATCCTCCCAGCAACGAAGCCTCTTTCTATCCACCCAGCAATGAAGCTTTTTTCTATCCACCCAGCAATGAAGCCTCTTTCTATCCACCCAGCAATGAAACGTGCCCGATTCAGACCAGGGAAGGCTTAGGTGGAGGAAGGTTCAGGGTAGGCTCCGCCTTCTATAGAGCTGTGCCCTGACACAGTGAACGTTTAGTCCATTGCCCCTTGGAACATGGCTATGGAACTTCAACCTTTTTCTTTTAATGTATTCCCTCAACAGTTAATATCTCGAAGCTGTACTTCACACATTCCGTTATATCCAATACTTCTAGACTATCATCGTATCCATTCTTCAATATTCAACACTTTTAGACCGTGATTTAGCACGATCATGATATTCAACACTTCTAGATTACATTTAAGAATTCTTTCACTTTCAATACTTCTGAACAGTACTTGACACATTCCCTTAGAATCAGTACATCTACAGTATATTTCACTTTCACTCGTATTCAGTATTTCAAGCATTGCACTACGTTCTTCAGGTTTTTAAAAATAAAATATTGGGCTAACTGACCAATGAAGGTGCTTGCCACACCACTGACCTACCAGTGACAGCAGCAGACATGTCTCAACTCCCAGTGATGTAGCAGGTGCGTGCTGGGTCCTGTGCCGTGCGCGCACGTGTGTGTGTGTGTGTGTGTGTGTGTGTGTGTGTGTGTGTGTGTGTGTGTGAGAGAGAGAGAGAGAGAGAGAGAGAGAGAGAGAGTTCTTGAAACTCCAAGAGAATAAAGGATACAATAGTAATGAAATAGAAAGGCGAGAAGGGGAGAAACAGGAGAAACAGCGTGAACAGCATAATGCTGAGTTGATGACAGGATAACTCTAAAATACACCAATGAAGAAGTGACATTCAACACTGAGTTACAGTAAAATCGAGGCGTTATTCGAATCATGTATTAAAGTTTCAACGATCCCCGTAAAAAGAATAGGATTACACAATTTGCTTCTGAAGAAATGATTTGATGTAAATGAATCTGGGAGAAAATGGACTGTGGAATTAAATCTAATTGCATATTATCTGTTCCCAACACATATGCAATTTACATTTTCATAGAATTTGGTTTTGAGAGCTGTAAAAGTCTGAAGCAGAAATCAAGAGATGTACTGGCTCTAGAAGGAAAGAACGGTGAATTTGACAACTTTCTTGATATGCCTGCAGCTGGAAATGGTTTCCTTGAAGAATCTTCTCATAGGCACTTCATTCTTTGTTTTCCCCATGCTGTTGTTTCTTTGAGATTTGAGGTTACACTTTCATCAACCGATGAAGAAACGTTGACATCTGTAGCTTCTCTGATCTGCAAATCTTTCGGCAGCTCTGTTGGTCATTTGGCTGCCATTTATGTCACAGTGAGATGCTATCCAACAACATTCACTAACAGTGCCATGTATGTCATAGTGAGATGCTATCCAACAACATTCACTAACAATGCCATGTATGTCACAGTGAGATGCTATCCAACAACATTCACTAACAGTGCCATGTATGTCACAGTGAGATGCTATCCAACAACATTCACTAACAGTGCCATGTATGTCACAGTGAGATGCTATCCAACAACATTCACTAACAGTGCCATGTATGTCACAGTGAGATGCTATCCAACAACATTCACTAACAGTGCCATGTATGTCACAGTGAGATGCTATCCAACAACATTCACTAACAGTGCCATGTATGTCACAGTGAGATGCTATCCAACAACATTCACTAACAGTGCCATGTATGTCACAGTGAGATGCTATCCAACAACATTCACTAACAGTGCCATGTATGTCACAGTGAGATGCTATCCAACAACATTCACTAACAGTGCCATGTATGTCACAGTGAGATGCTATCCAACAACATTCACTAACAGTGCCATTTATGTCACAGTGAGATGCTTTCCAACAACATTCACTAACAGTGCCATGTATGTCACAGTGAGATGCTATCCAACAACATTCACTAACAGTGCCATGTATGTCACAGTGAGATGCTATCCAACAACATTCACTAACAGTGCCATGTATGTCATAGTGAGATGCTATCCAACAACATTCACTAACAGTGCCATGTATGTCACAGTGAGATGCTATCCAACAACATTCACTAACAGTGCCATGTATGTCACAGTGAGATGCTATCCAACAACATTCACTAACAGTGCCATGTATGTCATAGTGAGATGCTATCCAACAACATTCACTAACAGTGCCATGTATGTCACAGTGAGATGCTATCCAACAACATTCACTAACAGTGCCATGTATGTCACAGTGAGATGCTATCCAACAACATTCACTAACAGTGCCATGTATGTCACAGTGAGATGCTATCCAACAACATTCACTAACAGCGCCATGTATGTCACAGTGAGATGCTATCCAACAACATTCACTAACAGTGCCATGTATGTCACAGTGAGATGCTATCCAACAACATTCACTAACAGCGCCATGTATGTCATAGTGAGATGCTATCCAACAACATTCACTAACAATGCCATGTATGTCATAGTGAGATGCTATCCAACAACATTCACTAACAGTGCCTTTGACAAATCAAACATGTAATAAATAATTCATTTCGTAAACGAGGTCACACTGTATATTTGTATCCAATGATCTAGGGATAAACAGAACCTATTTTCAGTCAGCCAAAAGGACTCTTGTCATCACAATCAGTGGAAGGTTTACAGGGTATTCTAAAGCTAACATGACAGCTGTCAATTCACCTGTAAAGATTGGCAACTTACTGAAAAGGAAAAAAAAACTGCCTTTCCATTTTTAGTGCAGAAATGACAAAATCTGCACCAATACTGTTTTTTGTCAGGTATTGAGCCATCCGTAAAAAACCTTCAGATGATACTGATGCTTCACATGAACCGGTGCTTTCGCTACAAGTTTATACTATAGTTGTTTTTTCCTCTCTCTCTCTCTCATCGCATACAGTTTACGTCAAATGTGTTATCCATGCTGAAACAGGCGTACATTTTGTATTTATTCCAAAAATTTCTTTTAATTTAAATGAACAGTACATGTTGCTATTGCCATTTGCAAATAAGTATTAGTTATCTTTTGGAAAATCAGATTCAGATATGAAGGTACTCGCTCTCGTCATAAATATTGAAACTACCAGTTCTTGTTGTTCATCAAGCGGTAGCTTTCAGCTGTTCCAAACCGTTCCTTTTGGACGCACGACTAGGAATGGCAGCATGAAAATATCAGTATACTGGAGCAATAACTACAGTTCAATCTTAGTATTCGAAATGCTCTGATACTCGAAAACAAATGTTACCTCACAAAAATATGTATCTAGAAAGTTACTGTTGAAATCAACTCAATTTATCAAATGTTGCAATGTTGTTTAAACTGTTTCCAAATGCTGGAGAGATTGTTTTCCCTGAAAGATGCAGATGCTGCTTCGAATTTAATAATTTCATGTTTTTGTTTCAAATCATCCATGCCTAGCAGGGGTCAAAATTAATTAAAACTTGAAATCGTGTGTGTGTGTGTGTGTGTGTGTGTGTGTGTGTGTGTGTGTGTGTGTGTGTGTGTGTGTGTGTGTGTGTGTGGTGCGTGCGTGCGTGCGTGCGTGCGTGCGTGGTGGGGGGGGGGGGGGGCGCACGCGTGTGTGTGTGCATAAGCAAGCGCACGTGCGCGCGGACGCGCGCCTTTTCGTGTACGTGTATTTACAATTGGTATGTCTGTGTGTTTACAGTTTGTGTGCCTTTGTATTTACAAGTCGATCTCTGTGTGTTTACAGTTTGTGTGTCTGTGTGTTTACAGTCAGTGTGTCTGTGTGTTTACAGTCAGTGTGTCTGTGTTTACAGTTTGTGTGTCTGTGTGTTTACAGTTTGTGTGTCTGTGTGTTTACAGTTTGTGTGTCTGTGTGTTTACAGTCAGTGTGTCCGTGTGTTTACAGTTTGTGTGTCTGTGTTTACAGTTTGTGTGTCTGTGTGTTTACAGTCAGTGTGTCTGTGTGTTTACAGTTTGTGTGTCTGTGTGTTTACAGTTTGTGTGTCTGTGTGTTTACAGTCAGTGCGTGTGTGTGTATACAATGTGTCTGTGTGCACTGACAGTCTGTGTGTATACAGTCAATGTGTCTGTGTGCACTGACAGTCTGTGTGTGTCTGTGTGCTGACAGACGTGAAAAGTCCACAGACCAGGTGATCAAGCCAGTCAACACGGAAGCGCTCAGCAAGTGGGTAGGCCACCTGCCGGAGGATGTGCTGGCCGACATGTCGCGCCTGGCCCCCATGCTGTCCACACTGGGCTACGACCCCCGGGCCAACCCGCCCAACTACGGCCAGCCCGACCCCCTAGTGGCCCACAACACGCTGCACATCCGCAGCAACGCCCTCTTCTGGAAACAGAGGGAGAGGGAGCTGTGGAATCAGCTAGGCAGGCGGCCCTCAGACCACAGACAGGAGGACGCCCTGCAGGAAGACCAGCATCCCTCTGGGAGCCAGGAGAGGCCGGAGTCTGTGACCAAGCCGGGAGGAGG
This sequence comes from Conus canariensis, assembly GCA_033310375.1. Lineage (NCBI taxonomy): Eukaryota > Metazoa > Mollusca > Gastropoda > Neogastropoda > Conidae > Conus > Conus canariensis. Next base: position 59,139,380 of record CM065739.1, read on the forward strand.
AGGAGGACAGGGCAGCAAGGAAGATGGGGGGAGATGATGAGAGGAGGACTCACAGGGAGGGAGGAATAGAGGAGAGTGAGCGGGGGGGAGGGGGGGGCGGTGGTGGGAAGAGAGGGGTGGGGTGAAAGGAAGGGTGGTGGAACAAAGGAAGCAATTAAGGGGTGGGATAATGGGCGTGGACAAGCGTTAATTTGACGAGAGAGAAAAAAAAACCTGAGTGCGTGCCCAATAGATGAGAGAGAAAGAGAGAGAGAGAGAGAGAGAGAGAGAGAGAGAGAGAGAGACAGACAGACAGACAGACAGACAGGGAGGGAGGGAGGGAGGGAGAGAGAGAGAGAGAGGGAGGGAGGGAAGGAGAGAGAGAGACAGGGAGAGAGAAAGAGAGAGAGGGAGGGAGAGAAAGAGAGAGGGGTGGTGGAAAGAGTGTGGAATGGAGGAACTAGCAGCCGGAAATGGTCGAAGGTCAGAGGGGGGGGGGGGGGTAGCATTGATGTGACACCGGGGGAGGGGAGCGGAGAGGGTGGAGGAGGGGGGGGAGGCATATGTGAAGACAGTGGCGATGTGTTTCACGGTTGTTGCAGAGGAGTGTGTGGCCCTCCGTTCTCCTCCGCTCCATTGTGTGGTAGTGCACTGTGATATGCAGGGTTGTGGTCTTGTGTGGCAGTGCATTGTAACATGTTGGGTTGTGGTCTTCTATGTGACAGTGCATTGTAATATGTTGGGTTGTGGTCTTCTGTGTGACAATGCATTGTAATATGCTGGGTTGTGGTCTTCTGTGTGGCAGTGCATTGTGATATGCTGGGTTGTGGTCTTCTGTGTGGCAGTGCATTGTAACATGTTGGGTTGTGGTCTTCTGTGTGGCAGTGCATTGTGATATGCTGGATTGTGGTCTTCTGTGTGGCATTTCTGCACAGCAATTGGCAGTGTCTACTGGATCGGAACGGACTGGATGAAATCGGACAGGATTCAATGGTACTGACTGCATCGTAGCCTACTGTACTGCATAACACTACAAAGAGCTGGATGCATTCAATCACACTGTGTTGTATTGTCATAACACTGCACAGTGCTGGATGCATTCAATCACACTGTGTTGTATTGTCATAACACTGCAAAGTGCTGGATGCATTCAATCACACTGTGTTGTATTGTCATGACACTGCACAGTGCAGGATGCATTCAATCACACTGTGTTGTATTGTCATAACACTGCACAGTGCTGGATGCATTCAATCACACTGTGTTGTATTGTCATGACACTGCACAGTGCAGGATGCATTCAATCACACTGTGTTGTATTGTCATGACACTGCAAAGTACTGGATGCATTCAATCACACTGTCGTATTGTCAGGACACTGCACAGTGCTGGATGCAATCAATCATTCTTGTGTTGTATTGTCATGTGCTGCGTTGTCTGATATTGTACTGCATATCATTGTACAGTATTGACTGCATTGCACTGCGTGACATTATATATGTACACATATAAAGATTGCTTTGTCATATACTGCACGTTTTTGCATGTTACTAGACAGCATTGCATGATACTGCAGTATACTTTTATGGTACCTTACTGCTTGTATTGTACTGAATTATAGTGTAGTACACTGTATCACATTGTACTGTGCTGTGTGGTGTTCTGCTGTATTGCATCATAGTGTATTGCTCTGAATTACATTTCATTGCAATACATCGCTTTGCATTGTATTGTGTTGTTTGTATCATATTGCATTTTATCTCACCGTGCTGTATTCAGTGTATTGCAGTGCAATTATTGTACGTATTTGTTGCATTGTATTGTATCAATTGCATTGTATCGTTCAGTACTGTATTCATTGCATTGTATTTATTGCATTGGATTGCCTTGCGTTGACTTGGGTTACACTGCGTTGTGTTGCAATGCATGACATTATGTCGTATTGTGTTGTAGTGTTTCGAATTCACTTGCATGGTTACAACACATCGTATTGTATGGCACTGCACTGCAGTATTTTGGCAGACAGTTCCCCAAGCATGTAGCACGGTCCTTTCTTTTTCCTCTGAGGACGTAGGACCTCCGAAACGTGCGTCATTCAGCAATCTTAGATCGGGAACGAACAGATTCTGCCATTAAGAACCTGGATAAGGATGAGTGAGATCGACAACAAAAAGATTCTGCCATTAAGAACAAAGAGAAGGATGGGTGAGATCGACAACAAAAAAGATTCTGCCATTAAGAACAAAGAGAAGGATGGGTGAGATCGACAACAAAAAGATTCTGTCACAAGAACAAAGAGAAGGATGGGTGAGATCGACAACAAAACGATTCTGTCACAAGAACAAAGAGAAGGATGGGTGAGATCGTCAACAAAAAGATTCTGCCATTAAGAACAAAGAGAAGGATGGGTGAGATCGTCAACAAAAAGATTCTGTCACAAGAACAAAGAGAAGGATGGGTGAGATCGACAACAAAAAGATTCTGCCATAAAGACAAAGAGAAGGATGGGTGAGATCGTCAACAAAAAGATTCTGCCATAAGAACAAAGAGAGGGAAAGATGAGATCGCCAACAAAAAGATTCTGCCATTAAGAACAAAGAGAAGGATGGGTAACATCGCCGAGGCGACGTAAAAAGATGAGCTGGGTTCAGGACATGACTGTTGCTTCAATTATGAACGGCCTTTAAGAAAGCCGACAGATTGTTCATGAAGCAGGTAGTGAAGAAGTAGAAATAAGATAATCAGGTCGTGAAGACAGTCTGCATACTGTGTTAATGAATCATATCGGGAACAAGCCTACATGTGTTAATAAATCATGCAAAGAAGCCGACATATTGTGTTAATAAATCAGGTCGAGAAGAGAGCTTCAGTTATACGGTTTTTCAAAGAAAGTCCATAATGTTGTGTTTGAAAATGAGGTAATGAGAGAAGCCTACCTATCGTGTTTTTACATCAGGTCTGGAAGCAAACCTGCACAGTGCTGGTGAATGAAGCTGTGGGGACAACGTTCATAGTGTTAGTATATCACGTCGTTCACACAGTGCTAGTAACTCACATCGTGAAACAAATCGGTTGCATCAAACATATGTTGACACTGTCCACAAGTTTAAACCACTGGCCCAGGACTGCATGTGTACGGTGCTGATTTCTTCCAGACAATGCCAGCTGTTGGAAAACAAACCAAGCTGTAGGGCTGGATACGGAACAAGACAAGAGAAGGATGGGTGCACAGATGGGGGACCGGGAAGTGCCCAGGGGGACCAGTACTTTAACATTGGGTCGGACGTCTGCGTGGAAAGGAGTGTTCGATGCTGACGTGGCGGAATGTCTGGATGAGTGGAATGGTCAGTTCCACTTCCACCTTCAGAAATGGCTGAACGTGATTGTGACGTTGTCACAGCTCTGGTAGGGCCCCTTGCGGTCGGCCCGGCGATAAACAAGATATGTGAGAGAGAGAGAGAGAGAGAGAGAGAGAGAGAGAGAGAGAGAGAGAGAGAGAGAGAGAGAAAGAGAGAGAGAGAAGCTGGATGTGAGGATTGAGTGGAGTGTTCGATGCAAGTTCTTTAACTTCTGACAGGTCTGGATTTGTTGAATGAGCAGAGTGTGCAGTTCAACATGTACTTTCAGGCAAGGCTAGATGTGTGCGTTCAGTGCAGTGTAACAATGCAACATGTCTTTCAGGGCAAGGCTAGATGTGTGCGTTCAGTGCAGTGTACAATGCAACATGTACTTTCAGGCAAGGCTAGATGTGTGTGTTCAGTGCAGTGCACAATGCAAGAGGTGCTTTCAGGCAAGGCTAGATGTGTGCGTTCAGTGCAGTGTACAATGCAACATGTACTTTCAGGCAAGGCTAGATGTGTGTGTTCAGTGCAGTGCACAATGCAAGAGGTGCTTTCAGGCAAGGCTAGATGTGTGCGTTCAGTGCAGTGCACAATGCAACATGTACTTTCAGGCAAGGCTAGATGTGTGCGTTCAGTGCAGTGCACAATGCAAAGTGCTTTCAGGCAAGGCTAGATGTGTGGTTCAGTGCAGTGTACAATGCAACATGTACTTTCAGGCAAGGCTAGATGTGTGCGTTCAGTGCAGTGCACAATGCAAAGTACTTTCAGGCAAGGCTAGATGTGTGCGTTCAGTGCAGTGTACAATGCAACATGTACTTTCAGGCAAGGCTAGATGTGTGTGTTCAGTGCAGTGTACAATGCAACATGTACTTTCAGGCAAGGCTAGATGTGTGCGTTCAGTGCAGTGTACAATGCAACATGTACTTTCAGGCAAGGCTAGATGTGTGCGTTCAGTGCAGTGTACAATTGCAACATGTACTTTCAGGCAAGGCTAGATGTGTGTGTTCAGTGCAGTGTACAATGCAACATGTACTTTCAGGCAAGGCTAGATGTGTGGTTCAGTGCAGTGCACAATGCAAGAGGTGCTTTCAGGCGAGGCTAGATGTGTGCGTTCAGTGCAGTGCACAATGCAAGAGGTGCTTTCAGGCAAGGCTAGATGTGTGCGTTCAGTGCAGTGTACAATGCAACATGTACTTTCAGGCAAGGCTAGATGTGTGCGTTCAGTGCAGTGCACAATGCAAGAGTGCTTTCAGGCGAGGCTAGATGTGTGTGTTCAGTGCAGTGCACAATGCAAGAGGTGCTTTCAGGCAAGGCTAGATGTGTGCGTTCAGTGCAGTGCACAATGCAACATGTACTTTCAGGCAAGGCTAGATGTGTGCGTTCAGTGCAGTGCACAATGCAAGAGGTGCTTTCAGGCGAGGCTAGATGTGTGTGTTCAGTGCAGTGCACAATGCAAGAGGTGCTTTCAGGCAAAGGCTAGATGTGTGGTTCAGTGCAGTGTACAATGCAACATGTACTTTCAGGCAAGGCTAGATGTGTGCGTTCAGTGCAGTGCACAATGCAAGAGGTGCTTTCAGGCAAGGCTGAATGTGCACAGTGAGGGAAGTATGTGATTCAAAATGCACTTTCAGACAAGACTCGGTATGTGAGTTTGAGGGGAGTGTATAGTTCTATAAGCACTCTCAGACAAGACTCGGTATGTGAGTTGAAGGGAGTGTATAGTTCTATAAGCACTTTCAGACAAGACTCGGTATGTGAGCTGAGGGGAGTGTATGCTTGTTTTAACTTACTTATGGATTCATTTAGCTGGTTGTCTGACAGTTACCTGGCTGGTTAACTGATTTCTTGATGAGTTATCTGAGATACTTTTTGGTCAGTTCTTTTATTTTTTAATTCCTGATTCGTTGCCATATCATTGTATACTTACCTCTCTGTCCTTTTGGTCTTTTGCTCAAGACGGCACATGTTATGTTGTCGATGTAATGATTCATTTTGAATGTAACGAGTCATCAATGCATTGTAACATTTCATTCAGCCATTGGAATCTTTCAGATACCCATTCACCGATTTTAGTGATACATTCACTGATGTTTTTATTTATTAAGTAATTGCATTGAGTCTATCAACCCCTGTTTTTGTGATGTTTAATTCAGTAATTGAAATGATTCTGTCATTGTAATTATGGTTTCAACTACATTGTTGATGATTACTCAATGAATGCAATTGGTCAGTCTGTATTTGCAACAATTTGTTCAATCATTGTAACAAATAATTCACTTGTTGTATTCATTCATGCAATCAATAACTAGATTTCTTCCATCTATTGATCGCAGTGATTAATTTACTAGACATGTAGATTCCTATTATGCTGGAAGAGAGTTTTCACTCTTCGTAGTGACTGAGTCAGTGAGTGTAACGATTCATTCATGCCTTGAGTCGTTCAGTCATTCTGATGATTTATTCAGTATATATAATGTTCCATTCAGTGATTGTAACGATTCATTCATGCCTTGAGTCGTTCAGTCATTCTGATGATTTATTCAGTATATATAATGTTCATTCAGTGATTGTAACGATTCATTCATGCCTTGAGTCGTTCAGTCATTCTAATGATTTATTCAGTATATATAATGTTCCATTCAGTGATTGTAACGATTCATTCATGCCTTGAGTCGTTCAGTCATTCTGATGATTTATTCAGTATATATAATGTTCCTTTCAGTTATCGTCGGAATTCTGTTATGATTGTAACAATGCCTTTATTTATTGTGAGCATTTCTTTCATGACTGAATGATTCATGAAATAATTATAATAGTTCATTCGGTGGTGGCAATGAACCTCTAAGCCATCGTATTTCTTCACTTACTTACAGTAAATTTCTGTCGTTGTTCTTGTGATTTGTTTAATGATTTTAGTGATTTACGCACCGTTTGTAATGATTCGTTCGGTGACTGCAGTGATTCCTTTAGTGTTTATAATGATTTATCCAGTAGCTTTGACTCATTCAGTGTTGATTGTAACGATTCATTGAGTATTTGAAGTGCAACATTCAGTCAATGTAATGATTCATTGCGTGGTGGTAATGGTTGACTTAATCATGGTAAAAACGCCGTTATTGTAACGATTCTTCTAGCATATGCAATAATTTTTTAATCAAGTCAATGATTCAGTCAGTCATTGTAATCACGCTATAGTCATTGCAGTGATTCAGTTAGTCGTAATTATCTGTTTCGTCACTGTAAAGAATTATCCAGTGATTGTAATAATTCCATCAGCTACGTATTTATTCTTTAAGTTATTGTAATGGATTCGGTCATAGTTATGATTCTGTCGTTGTAATGAATTTTCCAGTTATTGTAATGATTCAGCACTATAATGATTCAGTCATTGTTATAATTCAAATATTGTGATTATTCAGTCATTGTAACTATTCTTTCCATTATTGTTATAATTCCGTCACTGTTATGATTCAGTAATCGCGATAATTCAGTCATTGAAATATTCTTTCAACCATTGTGAATTTTCAGCCATTATAATAATTCTGCCATTGTGATGAGTCAGCCATTGCAATGGTTCAGTCATGGTAATGATTCAGTCATTGAAATATTCTTTCAACCATTCTGAAGTTTCGGCCATTATAAAGGTTCTGTCATTGTGATAAGTCAGCCATTGTAAGGGTTCCGTCATTTGAAGTATTTATTCAGTCATTGTATGACATTCGGCCATTTTAATGATTCCTTCATTCTGATGATCTAGGCAGTCATTCTAATGAGTGATTCAGCTATTCTTATGATTCCGTCATTGCACTAAATTATACAGTCATCGTGTAGACATCCTTCATTCGTCGCATGTGACTGTTTAATGAATGTTATGGTTAGATCTGCCTTCAGTACTGCCATTAAGTTATTGTTAGCAACTTCAGTTACTGTAATGAATAATCATGTAATGAACATATGAATTACATAAATGAATTAATTTAATGCAGTTATGTAAGCAACGCAATTAATTTTGTAATGATTTTGCTTTTATAGTTTCTTTAGAAGCCTACTCATTTAGTTATTGTGATAATTCTTCCACAAATTGTAATAATACATTCAGTGAGTTTAATGACACGTCGAATGTTATCGATGATTCATTAGTTGGTGGCAATGGTACATCTTTTGTTATTGCTTGAGTCGCCGCATTAATCCGTTCATCAATAAATTCTATGGCATTGTGTTACACCGCTCTTGAAGAAAATTCTGAATGTATCATACTGTATTTTGTATTTCATTGTTCATAAAGAAATTCTGTATAACTGCGTGTTACACTTGTCATCCACAAATTCTATGTAACATTACATCATTCATTCACAATTTTTTTTCTCTTATAAAACTTGTTTATATCCATACTGTAAGAACCTCTCTCTCTGTGTGTGTGTGTGTGTGTGTGTGTGTGTGTGTTTTGTGTGTGTGTGTGTGTGTGTGTGTGTGTGTGTGTGTGTTTGTGTGTGTGTGAGGTGTGTGTGTGTGTGCGCGCGCGCACGCGCGCGTATGTGTGTAAGTGTGTGTGAACAGTTCTGAAGGTCTTGAAAGGAAAAGAGATGAGATTGTAGAATTCCTCTAACTCGTTCACTTCTCTGTGTTTGCAGGCAGGAACATGCGCGTGAGTGTGTGTTGTGTGTGTGTGTGTGTGTGTGTGTGTGTGTGTGTGTGTGTGTGTGTGTGTGTGTGCGTGCGTGCGTGCGTGCGTGCGTGCGTGCGTGTGTGTTATTCGTCTCTCCCTGTCTCTCTCATTGCCTTGCCTCGGACGTCTCAAAGGGAGAAAACTACGACAGATGACAGACACTCTTTCACTTAACTCGATTGGTTCTGCAGTCAAGCAAGAAAGCCACGGTGACTTTGCTGGATCAAATGTCCCTTATCTGCCCCTGAAATATCTTGTAGCACCCCCCCCCCCCCCCACCTCACACACACACACACACTCCATCCCATACACACACCCCTCTTACCCATTTTTTATTCCTGTCCTCCACCCTCCCTGTTCATTCCTGGCAGTCCTCCACCGTGCCTGCTAATGAAAGTCATTTCTGACATCAGTCCGTTTATGAAGCAGTCATTTCTGACAACACCGCTGCCCGTTTCTTAATGAAGCAGTCATTTCAAGTCCCTTCATAAAGACTGACAACACCGCTGCCCATTTCTTAATGAACAGTCATTTCTGACAACACGCTGCCATTCTATGACAGTCCACACGTGCCTTTCTTAATGAACAGTCATTTCTGACAACACCGCTGCCCTTTTTTACTATATTGAAACCGTCCATTTCTTGAACAATTTACAACACCGCTGCCCATTTCTTAATGAACCCAGTCATTTCTGACAACACTGCTGCCCATTCTAATGAAGCAGTAATTTCTGACAACACTGCTGCCCTTGCTGAATGAAGCAGTCATTTCTGACAACACGCTGCCCATTGCTGAATGAAGCAGTCATTTCTGACAACACCGCTGCCCATTCTAATGAACAGTCATTTCTGACAACACCGCTGCCCATTTCTTAATGAACCAGTCATTTCTGACAACACCGCTGCCCATTTCTTAATGAAGCAGTCATTTCTGACAACACCGCTGCCCATTTCTTAATGAAGCAGTTATTTCTGACAACAGTGGCGCCCTTTACTTCCAAAGAGCTGTTATTTCTCACAAGGGTAGTGCCCTTCTCTTAACGGAGTAGTTATGTTCACAATGTGACGTGTTTTTTTCGGCGGAGTAGTTATTTCGTACAACAGTGGCACCGTTTTTAATAACGAACTAGTTATTTCTCACGACATTTGTGCCCTGTGCTGTATGGAGAATATATTTCTCACGGCACTGGTGCCTTGTGCTTAATTCTTACAACTGTGCTGTCCCGCAATCAATGGGTAATTACTTCTCACAACGATGGTGTTGAATTTCAAGGAAGCAGTTGTTTCCCACAGATGTGGTGTCCCCTTTTTGGCCTAGCCGTCCTTTCTCGCAAGCGTGATGTGCAGTTTAATGAAACCCTTAATTCTCACCACACTGGCACAGGAACCATTGTCTTCCACAATATTGGTACCTCTGCTTGATTCAGCTGTTATTTCTCGCAACAGGTGCCCTCTTCTTAATGAAGCAATGATTTCTCACAACAATGTGTTCACTTCTTAATGAAACAATTCTTCCTCACAACAGTGTCGTCTGTTTCTCAAGGAAGCAATATATCTTTCACAAGGTTGATATCTACAATCTAAAATAAGCAGACATTTCTCACAATGTTGATGTCCACAATTTAAAACAAGCAACTACTTCTCATAATACTGATGTCCACAATTTGAGATAAGCAGGTATTTCTCACAATATCCATGTCCACAATTTAACCCTTTGACTGCCACACCCTTTTCATGCTCAAGTGTAACCATTTGCTAAGGGGTTACTGGCCGTGGAGGGTAATACTTAAAAAAATTATAGCATCCAAACTACTGAAAGAAAGTACATATAAGGCGTACTTTTCTGAAAGGAAAATGAACACACTATCCAATTATGACATTTTCACATGCATTTAATCTTTTTTTGCTGGCAATGTATCTGGAATTAAATGAATGTAAACATTTTAAAATTATCTATGTTGTCATGTGTACAAACGAATTTCACACACAAAATTTTGAAAAAAAAAAAAAAACTAAAAAACACAATGCATGTACTTACCATATGTGTCCATAAGTATATGAAGATTTCTCCAAACTTTTGATGGTGATCAGGTAACTGGTCATATTTTCACAGAGGTTTTGGTTCCCTTTGACACAGAAACTTATCTTCACACAGTTTTTTTTTATTGGTCTCCTTTTTCAAAGTTCTGAGTTTTGGGTGTAAACACACCACACAAGAAATACACACACTGAATATATATACAAAAGCAGGCAGCTGTCACTATCTAACTCTTTTTTTTTCCTTCTTTTTTTGAGGAACACTGTCCACACAGGTAGCTGCTCTCATTTCTTTTGCCCTGCATGGAACACACTTTGCACCTCCTGCCTGAGGACTGCTTTCCTACAGACTCTGAGATCTGACAGGGTGGCACTGCTAGGACTGCTTTCCTACAGCTTCTAAGATGCTGACAGGGTGGGACACTGCTAGAACCTGCTCTGCATAATAATTAGTTTCAGTTATGTAGTGATCAATCACAGTTTGTCTAGAATAGCCGGTTATAATCTATAGGCCTTTCCCTTCAACTGGTGTCTTGAGGCCAGGTTCTGTGAAGGTTGTATGTCTGGCTGGGTCATGTATGGTTGTACAAGGGGATGATACAGCACCACACCTCTCCCTTGTCCCCGCAGAACTCCTCTTCCTAGGCCTCTTCCTCTGCTCACACCTGTTGAGATAATGATTGTAAGAGATATGCCTCTTTCACACACACACCACCACACACACACACAAAACACACACACACCAATACAAACACATTGTTCACATACACAATCATGCACTCTCTTAGACACACACATACACACAAGCTACTACACTAGTTCACTCACCATCACACACCAACACTCACTCACACACACACACAACACACACACACAACACCACACACACACAACACACATACATTGTTCACATACACAATCATGCACTCTCTTAGACACACACATACACACAAGCTAATACACTGTTCACTCACTCACTCACCACACACACACATACCACCACAACACGCCGCGCGACCGCACGCACTGCCACACCCCTTGCCACGCCTACTATCTTCAGTCCAATCTCTTCCCGACCCCTGCAAAAGTAACAGCGTACACAGTTCAAAACACGGTACAATGACCGTCAGTCTGTCTTCTTGGGAGACGGTTCACCGACTGTTCGTCCAATGACCATGGCCGCAACCGACTGCGGTTGTTTGGCGAGTGACCATACGGGCAGTTTAATAGGCGAACAACCGCGGTGCATTGAACTTCGTGGTAGGTGGACTCGACGGTACTTGCTCGTTACTATTTCTGGCAACATGACACTTTCCAGTTATAGTCGTAACTGCTTCTATGATTTAAACAAATCTCAAATAAATGTTAGCGAACCGCCCAGAGAAACGTGGACAAACGAGTCACAAGACAAAACACTACGCGTTTCGACCTCTTAGGTCTTCTTCAAGCAAGATACAAACAAATAGGACAATGAAAATTCACTTAGCTTTGATCGCTTCAGAATTCAGCGCAAGGAAGGGTTGAATGGTTCTCATTCAACGCCTTCCTTGTGCTGAACTCTGAAGCGTTCTCATTCAACGCCTTCCTTGCGCTGAACTCTGAAGCGATCAAAGCTAAGTGAATTTTCGTTGTCCTATTTGTTTGTATCTTGCCTGAAGAAGACCTATGAGGTCGAAACGCGTCGTGTTTTGTCTTGAGACTCGTTTGTCCACGTTTCTCTGGGCGGTTCGCTAACATTATTTGAGATTTGTTTAGATTTCCGCCTGCAGTCGTCTCACTTTGCAACTAGATCTATTCTTATGATTTGTTTAGATTTCCGGGGAGCAAGATGTAGGGAGCGTGCTTCGACGACGATTCAACACAGACTTTCTTTTCGGATGAGGAAATTCGGACTTTGATAGCTACATCTGTGGAGAAAACAAAAATATTGCAAACACACTGTCCGTTGGTGACGGAAGCTAAGCCGTGGAAGGAGATTCTTGCCACTGTTAACGCTCTTGGAAGGGAGAAGGAATGTTGCACAGCTCGA
>CM065739.1:59156431-59178931 GCA_033310375.1 Conus canariensis
CAAAGGCAGGTTTATGGCTTTCTACTATGTGCCAGTTAGACTTCAGGATCCTGCAGATGGGCAGATTGTGAGGATGGAAGAGAAGGCAGGCGGTGGGTCTGTCTGTCTCTTTGGGAGGCTTAGTTTCCAGAGCGGATGTTCTGGATTTAAATGTGTAAAAACAACTGCTGGACTTCAATAAACACAATATGAAAAATGAGTACTTTGAAGTCCTTTTTAAAAAAAATAATAATAAACACTCAATCTTTCGGATCTTAGCCCCTTCACCAGGAAACACTAAACAGTAAACACAAAGGAAAAATGTCAAAGTGACGAAAAAGAACATGAAAGAACAAATGACATAAAAATTTTTAAAAATTGACGTCACAACAGTATTGTGTAACACTTTTCCCCTGGTAGCATAATGCAAACGTTTGCTACATGTGTTAGGCCTGTTAGGTTTCTGCTAACAGCCTCCCTATGAAATCCTTTTCCACCAGCCCTCCCCCCCCCCCCAACACACACACACACACACACACGCACCCTGTATACTTCCCCCCTCCTCCTACTCCCCCAACCCCCACCCCCCCCCACCCTTACCCCATAACACACATACCCCACACATTTCGACCCTCCCCCCCCCCCTCCCCCGTCCCCCATGCCACCACACACACATACCCCCCACACACCACCCCCACCCCAACCCCCACCTACCCCCTCCCCGCCCCCACCCCCCACCCCACCACACACACCCACACACAACCCCCCTCACCCCCCCCCCCCCCCACAAGCACCCCCCCCCCCCTTCCACACACGCTTCCCCCTCACCCCCACACAACTAAACATACCCCCCCCCCCCCCACTACATTCCCAGTTCTCTTCTTCATGCTATCCTAATAGAAACAGTAATGTGAGGTTCACAGTAAAACACAAGAAGCAGAAACAGCGTTGAACCCTTTATGATGTTTTCACATTTATGCCCGGGCGTTGAAAAGATCCAAATTTTTGGATGAAATGGGATCTTGTGAATTTTCAGAGATGTCTGCCTCTGCTGTTTTTCCAGATGGCACATACAGAGAAGTCGTCGATGGAATGGTTATTTTTGTTGAAATGGTTGCCAACTGGAGTGTCATAATGAAGACGGATAGACCGGAGGTGTTCTTCTGTTCACTCAGCAAGCGAGCGGTACGATTCACCCACGTACAACATTAGACAAAGGCGGCAGATGATGATGTAGATGATGTCAGACAATTTGCAAGTGAAGTGATGATGAACAGTGAATGAGTCGTGAGGGCCAGTGATTGTAGTGGCCGAGTTGATGACGGGGCAGCATTTACATCGAAGAGTGTTGCAAGGATGGGTTCCTGGAAGTGAGGCTGTGCTGGAGATGGGAGGCAAATGTGCATGCACGAGATGGCCATGGAGGTTTGTGTCTCTTTGTATGCTACAAGGGGGGGAGATGTGAACACTGTTTTTAGAAAGGAGTGAGATTGCAGAATTGAAAAATTCTGCAGAAGAATGTTTTTGATAGGGATGTTGTGGGGATGGTATGTGATTGTCAGAATTGGGTGGTCTGATGTACTTGAGTGAGATTTTGGAGCTAGGGCATCTTGGCGTGAAGTGTTGAGGCTTTTTTCAGGTGCATTTTTGATGACATGTTTTGGGTAGCCTTTCTGTTCAAAGAAGGTTGACATCCTCTCAGGGTGGTTTTTGATGACATCTTTGGGGTAGCCTTTCTGTTCAAGGAAGGTTGACATCCTCTCAGGGTGGTTTTTGATGACATCTTTGGGGTAGCCTTTCTGTTCAAGGAAGGTTGACATCCTCTCAGGGTGGTTTTTGATGACATCTTTTGGGTAGCCTTTCTGTTCAAAGAAGGTTGACATCCTCTCAGGGTGGTTTTTGATGACATCTTTGGGGTAGCTTTTCTGTTCAAGAAAGGTTGACATCCTCTCAGGGTGGTTTTTGATGACATCTTTGGGGTAGCCTTTCTGTTCAAGGAAGGTTGACATCCTCACAGTCTGGATTTTGATGACATCTTTTGGGTAGCCTTTCTGTTCAAAGAAGGTTGACGTCCTCAGTCTGGATTTGAAGTCAGTCTCCTCACTGCATAGCCAGCGTAAACGATGAGACTGTGAGGAAGGGATGCTGCGCATCATACGTGGTGGATGGCTGGAAGAACACTGCAGATAGTTGTGTGCATCAGTGGGCATGTAGAAGACTGAAGTCTTCACTGTGGTGCTGTTGGAGGAAACAGAGACGTTGATGTCAAGGAAAGATACGGTGTTGTCTGAGACTTTGGATGTGAATCTCAAGTCTGGATTGAATTCGGAGAAATTTGATGAAACTTTCAAATCTGCTCGTGGTAGTGATGGAGCCCCAAAGCTGGATTTAGCTGCAGTGCGGCTGAGAGTATCATTAATGATGGCACTGGGGTAGCCACGGTTGGTGAAAAAATCAGACATTTTGGCTGCTTGTACAGTGAAATCTTCACTGGAGCAGAGTCTGCGTAGGTGAAGGAATTCAGAATATGGAATGCTGTCTTTAGTGGATTGGTGGTGGGAAGATGTGTAGTCCAGGTATGAATGCATATCAGTGGATTTATAGAAGACTGAGGTTTTAAGCAGTCCATCTTTGAGGGAGATAGTGATGTCCAGGAAGTTGACTGATTGTGAAATGGTGTAGGTCAGTTGGATGGATGGAAGGTCTGAGCAAAGTTGAGGAAACTGCGGAGGTCATGTTCTGGCATGGATGTGGCTCCCAATCCATCATGTATGTATCTTTTGTAGAGCTCTGGTGTTGGGCCTGTGTAAGAGGTTAGTAGGCGATGTTCTAGGTGTCCCATGAAGAGGCAGGCATAGGATGGTCCCATTTTGGTTCCCATAGCAACACCACTGATTTGTGAGAATGTATGGTTGTTAAATTCAAAGGTGTTGAGGGTGAGGACTAATTCTGGAAGTCTGACCAGTGTAGCTGTGGGAGGGTGTTGTGGGTTAGGGGGCCATTTGTTAAGAAAGAATGCAAGGGCCTTCTGAGTCCATCAGTATGAGGGATGGAAGTGTAGAGAGAGACGACATCAAGTGTAAAGAGGAGGCTGGGTTGGAAAGTGGGATCTGTGTTGTATGAATGAATCATGTTGAGTGTGTGGGTTGTGTCTTTGAGGTATGTGGGGAGGCCTTGTACTATGGTTTGGAAGAGAGAGTCTAAGTACTGTGAAATGTGTTCTGTTGGGCAGCTGCAAGCAGACACAATAGGTCTGCCAGGTGTATTGGTTTTGTGTATTTTAGGGAGTAGGTAGAAGGTGGGCTGTTTGGTGTCTGTCATTATTGAAGAGTTAGGCTGTCTTCGGTAAGTTGTTATGTTTGATTTCTTGTTTGATTTCTTGTTTGAGACCAAACCAATGATCACTTTCAAACGTGACAAAAACCTCAAAGACCTACTGATGCGCTCTAAGCTGAACAAAATCTCCACACCTAAGCCATCAGGTACTTTCCCCTGCTCCAAACCCAACTGCAAAATCTGCTCTCTCACCAAACCAGACACCATCCTGCGTGGCCCCAATGGCTCATTCACCATTAAACGCACTTTCTCCTGCCAGAGCCACAACATTGTGTATGCCATCCACTGCCAGCTGTGTGGTAAGATCTATGTAGGTGAGACATCTCGCACACTTGAGACGCGCATCTCTGAACACTTGGCCAACATCTGCCACCATCGGCCCAAACCAGTCGCTGTACACTTCAACCACGCCCAACACAACCTCAACCATGTCAAACTCCTGGCACTTTGGCAATCAAAGAGTGACAACTTGGAACGCCTTATGCCAAACTGGGCACCCTCCATCCTCATGGCATCAACATCCAAAAGTAGTACATGTACCATTTCACCTCTGCAGTTCCAGCCTGCCATATCCTCCACCTACACACACCCATACCTCCCACTGTTTACCTCAGACATAAGTTACAGCTATCATCCCTTTCCCTTTTCCTTCACTCTCTGAGTCTCTCCACTTGCTACATCAATTGATCTACTTACTCCCACCCCCCTCCCCTAGTAATGATGGGTGTAGTGGTGTTGGTGGGGATGGCGGTGGCTGGGGATGGAGGTGGGGGGCAGGCAGTGAGTTAGGCTGACATTACAAATGGAACACACACACACACACACACCACACACACACACACACACACACACACACAATAAACAGAATGCTAGCTCCTTTAACATTGGTCGTTTCCATCCCTTTCCAAGCGCTGCTGTTTTTGCTAGTGTTCCTACTATCATTATTTCATCATTCAACAGTACTGTCTACGGTTGTTCATTGAGCATTTGAGTTCCTTTCCACCTAATATTATCCTTACCAATATTACTTAAAACCATTATTACTGTATCATCATCATCATATTATTATTACCGTTACTGTTATCATCATCACCATCATTACATCATTACAACAATACTGATGTCATTGTTATTATTATCATCATTATCATTTTTACCATTATACTTATAATCATTATGTCCTATTTTCACTAATCCCATTGCCAACATTAATTATAGAATTAAAACAGTAGTAATACTTGGATACAATAACTTATTTATCAAAGAGAGAGAGATTGTGTATAGGTGTGAATAAGTTGCCCCTTCCCTCCCCCAGTTAGTATGTAAACCCATCCCCTTCTTCCCTCCACCCTCATAGCATCAACACCATAGTAGAAAGAAACTCGTGGAGAGTGTGGCAGCAGTGAGTCCTCAGAAGAGAAGCCCCCTTCAAGCAAGTGTTTCGGCCCTTATCTCCTGACACTCTAGGGGTTTGGGCCACACCCGGTTCATGACTCCGGATGTCCCTCTGCTGCCCCTTTTTTTTTTCCCCCATCTTGGGACGAGCCATGGCTGGGATTCGAACCCATGACCCTCTGGACATGCTCATTTTCCACTTAATGACTCGCGCTCTAACCACTGAGCCACAGGGACACCTGATATTTGTAGGGAAGTTAAGCCTTATGAAGTTCACTTTTGTTCCTCCTTGACCAGATCCAGCTTGAACATCTCTCTGCCGTTTCTGCCATTGCTTTCAGGGCTCTGGTTGTTTCCTTCCCTGCAACTGAGAGCTGTTTCATGAGGCTGTATGCAGACGTTCCTACAAACCCCCTAGCTCCAATTTCTGCAGTGAGGACTTTGACCTGATAGCCTTCTCTCCTCAGGCTGTTTGCCAGATCAGCATACTTTTCAGTCTTGTAGATTTGAGCTGCCTCCATTCTGTTCTCATATGGCACTGTGAGCTCGATCATGATCAGCTGCTTGGTTGACTTAGAGTGGACTACTATGTCTGGTCTCATGCCACTCTTGCTGATGATCTCTGGGTGACTCTTCCATTCTGGGAGGTCTGCAGTGCACTCCCAGTCATCTGCCCAGTCCAGCAGACTCTGCCTGCATGTTTCAAGTGGCACTGTTGTTCTTGGCCATGATTTGCTGCCTCCTGCCGTGAAGAATGTTGCGGGTGCTTTTGGAGTCCTGATTTTCCCTTTTGTGGTGTTGGTACTAGCCCAGACTACTTGTACAATCTCTTTGAGCACTTGGTTGTGCCTCCATGTTTACCTTCCTTGAGCCAGGGCTACTTTACATGAGCTTAGAACATGCTCCACTGTTTGTTTTTCATGGCAGAGGGGGCATGCAGGATCGTCTGTTTTCCCCCACTTCACCAGGTTTGCATTTGAGGGCAGAAGGTCATATGCAGATCTGAGAATGAAGCTGATCCTGAGAGGGGCCATGTGCCAAATGTCATTCCAAGTGAGACTTCTTTGGAGTGCATTCTCCCACGTTGTCCATTGCCCTTGCTGGCTCTGCTGGACTGCTTTTTGGAGTCTTTTTTGGTCTTCTTCTTTTCTCATCTCCTGAATCATCATGTCTCTTTTGGCTTTTCCTTTGACCACCATTCAGTTTTGGTCACCCCCAGTCCTTGTCTGTTGGTCTGTGTGTGTCCTGTTATTTCTCTGATCTTGAGACTTTCTTTTGCAGAATCCATCGCCTCTTGAACTTTCCATTTTCTGCCTGTCTTCAGCTGGGGCTTGATTGCTTCTACCACTTTGTCTCCTGAGTCCTCCAGCATGCTTTGAAGTCTGATCTTCCCTGCTTTGTCCTCCAGCATGCTTTGAAGTCTGATCTTCCCTGCTTATTTAATCAGTATACCTTTTGTTACAACTTCGTAACTATTACTAATGTTATATTTACTACTGTCATTAATATACTTATTATTCTTTACAATGTTTCTGACATTCAAGTTTACCACTTTTCAAGCCTCCTAGTCCTATAGCCATAAAGTAACATGTACCTGTCCAGCACTGCAATTTCATATCTCCCACTATTTACCTCATACATAACTTACAGCTATCTTCCTTTCCATCTGTCACTACACTCTCTCTATTTCTTACATCAATCTATTGTTTATTCAGATACTTGTCCACTCCATTTTCTTCAGTTGGTTTTCTTTTAATTTCACATGCTATTTCCTCTACAAGAGCTTCTGTTCCATCTTCCCTCTTTTCTGTACATATGTTGTGTAGATGTTTGTAACTATGCGGACACCCACACCCACACCCACATCCACACCCACACCCAGACTCACACACACACACACACACACACACACACACACACACACACACACACACACACACACACACACACATTATATTTATTTGTATTTTTTATTTTCATTTTATTTATTTATTTAATCAGTATACCTTTTGTTACAACTTCATAACTATTTCTAATGTGTACTATCATTAATATACTTATTATTCTTTACAATGTTTCTGACATTCAAGTTTACCACTTGTCAAGCCTCCTAGTCCTATAGCATCACTATCATTACTGTATAATTACAATCACAATCATTAAGAAAAGTATTAATATATTAATATACCTATTATATAATAGATTCCATCCTTCCCATAATTTATCCCTTCTATCTCCTTTCTGTTCTTCCTGTCCTCCACTCTCCCTCCTCCCCTTGGTTTTTGTTGTTGTTGTTGTTTGTGTGTGTGTGTTGTTGTTGTTTTACTTTATTTTATTTCTTTCATCCCCTCAGTATTAGTATTAATACCTTTATTATCATTACTATTATCAAAATTGTTGATTTTTTAAAAATTATTATTTTTATTTATTTATCCTATTATCATATTATTTTTCAATTATTTATTTATTTTATTTTATTTTTTTTTACAATTTATGTTTCATTTATTTATTATTTTTTAATTATTTTTTAAATTTATTTATCATGTTTATCATAAAGAAGTATTTCTAAGTATATTTCTGTATCATGCTTTTATTACCTTTACCTTCACAATAGTTGTAAGCAGTATCATCAGTAATAAATACTATTGTTAGTATTGATCTTAACACCACTAACATTAACATCACCATCGCCATCACCACTAAGACTGGTGCCACAGCAACCATGCTGTTTAAGAATCCTCTAACCCACTCTGCTTTCACGCATACTACAACTGCTATTGCCTTATTATCACCAAAAGTAGTAGTAATCCTGTCTTAATTTATTTTTTCAATATTTTGACCTTAGTATTCCTATCAGTAATATAATCATCATCTTTACTACCTTGACTCACACATTATCTCCCTTCTAACAGCCTCATTTTCATTCAACATCTACCTTGCGCTGAAGAGATCAGAGGTAAGTGACAAACCCGTTCATTTTCATTGTCCTATTTGTTTGTGTCTTGCCTGAAGAAGACCTAAGAGGTCGAAACGCATCGTGTTTTGTCTTGTGACTCGTTTGTCCATGCTTCTCTTGGCGGTTCGCTAACATTTATTTAAGATTTGTTTAGATTTCCGCCTGCTGTCGTCTCACTTTGCAACAACATCACTGAAGCCTAAATGCCAAGTAGGCAGCTCCACAAAGACTTCCTGGACATCATCAACAACAATGGTCTGGAACAAATGGTGCTGGAACCAACAAGGGAAGCTAATACCCTGGACCTTTTCCTGACCTATGCCCCACAGTTCATCCCAAGGTTGAGGTTGTTCCTGGTGTCTCAGACCACAACATCCCCTTCTGCGAGTTCATCGTCAGCACAACAAACAAGAAACAGGCCCCAAGGATCATTCCGATATATGCAAAGGCAGAGCGGGACAACCTGAAAGAAGTTGTGACAGAACTTAACAACAAGATGCTGGAGGCACAGGACAGTGCTACAACAGAGGACCTGTGGGTCATGTTCAGAGACACACTCAACGAGGGTAGAAGTATGTCCCTCACAAAGCAGCCAGAGACAAGTACAGCCAGCCCTGGGTTACAGAAGAGATCCAAAAACTCATTCACAGAAGGGACAGAGTATTCAAACGAATGCGCAAAACTGGGTCTAAGACACTAAGGGCTAAACAGAAAACTATCCAACGCCTTGTACAACGGAAGCTCCGCCAATCCTATTGGAAATATCTGAACGGCATCTTTACCGAGGATGAGACACCAGACTAGGCAGCTAAGAACAAGCACTTCTGGAGCTACATCAAGCACCAGAAGTCGTCAAACATAGGTGTCGCTCCCCTCAAGAAGAACGGCCGAATGACCTCTGATCCAAAGGAACAGGCAGAAATCCTCAACCAGCAGTTCCAATCAGTGTTCGGGAATGTCAGACAACACACAGAGGAGGAGTTCCAGGACAAGACAGGCATGCCCAATACTGACATACCATCCATGGACAGCATCAGTATTCGCTATCAGTGTAAACGGCGTGATGTCCATGCTGAGAAACCTAAACCCCTGCAAGGCCTGTGGACCTGATGGAATCCGCTGAAGAGTTCTCAGAGAACTGGCAGAGGAGCTCACGCCTGGCTGACTGTCCTATTCTGCTCATCCCTGTCCACAGGCATAGTACCAGCAGACTGGAGGACAGCACATGTAGCACCAATATTCAAGAAGGGAGAACAGTACAACCCAGCCAGTTACCGGCCAGTCTTCCATACCAGCATTGTGTGCAAACTGTTGGAGCACATTATAGTCAGTGTAGTAATGAAACACCTTGAGAGCCACCAGATATTGAGCAAAAACCAACATGGGTTTAGAAATGGTAGATCGTGTGAGACTCAACTCTTAGAGTTCACCGAAGAGCTGACTGCAAATCTGGAAAGAGGCAAACAGACCGATGTCCTCATAATGGACTTTTCAAAGGCATTCAACCGGGTCAATCACTCTTTGCTAATGCATAAACTCCAGAAATATGGCATCAGGGGAACTATGGGAGCATGGATCTCTAGTTTTCACAGGGATCGGCAGCAGGCAGTAGTGGTGGGTGGACTGTCCTCATCCTCCGTTAGTGTCAAGTCAGGTCTACCTCAGGGGTCTGTGCTAGGTGCATGCTTGCTCCTAGCCTACATAAATGACCTTCCTGAGAAGCTCTTGGCAAAAGCACGGCTGTTCACCAATGACACAGCAGTATCCAGGATGATCACCAATACAAGACCAAGAACAGCTCCAAGAAGATCTCCAATGCTTAGCGGATTGGGAGAGGAGTCGGGATATGGAGTTTCATCATGCAAAGTGCCAAACCCTTCGTGTCACAAGGAGTAGGTCCCCACTTCACCCGACTGTTCCCTTCATGGACACATCCTGGACACCGTAACATCAGCTAAATACCTTGGTGTGACCATCAGCAAAGAAATTAGCTGTGACAAACACATAAATAACTTGTGCTTCAAGGCCAAAGGAACTCTAAAATTTCTCCGACGGAACCTGAAGATCAGCTCCTCAGCCATCAAAGAACGAGCGTACAAAGCACTCGTTCGCCCCCATCTGGATTATGCGTCTTCCATCTGGGATCCCCACACAGAGAAAAACATGGCAAAAGTAGATGCTGTTCAAAGACCAGCTGCACGCTTTGTCCTCATCAGATACGGGAACATTTCAAGTGTCAGCAGCATGCTGGATACACTGGGCTGGCCCTCACTGGAGAAATGACAGCAAGTAGCAAGACTTTCTATGCTGTATAAAGTGCACCAAGGCCTTGACCACTGCCTCAGCCTAAAAGAAAAACTGGCCCCTCTACCTGACCGTAAGCGACGAGGCCAGGACAGACAATTTCACATGATCACGTCAAGGACCCAATACAGAGTTACTTCATTCCTGCCCAGAACTATTGAAAACTGGAACAATCTGCCACAAGGAACAGTTGAGGCCACAACACTTGACACATTTGTGTCAAGGGCCTCAGTGAGCCCTGAATAGACGCCGGTCCCTCCCTTTCCCCTCCCCTCACCCACCTCCTGTTCCTCTGACCCCCCCCCCCCCCCCCCCCACTCTCTTCCTTCTTCATTGTGATGTAAAACTCAACTCTAAAGATGCATCTACAACCCAGATTTATCTGCAGCGAACCCCCAGTTGTAGGTGCCAGAACAGTGAAGTTTGATTGTGGGCCCTCAACACTGAAGAAGAAGATATTATATTGATGTCAGCATGAATATTCAATTCGCTAGGATATTGTCTAGTGTTGAGAAAGGGCCCTCAAGACATTAGGTTTGCCAAGCCATACTGCTTTTGTTGTTGTTGATTCCTGTTTATTTTGAAAATTTCAATGACTCTAGACTCAGAAGATAACTCAGCTTAGTTCACAATTATCATGCACAGACAAGAGAGTGAGCTGTGAAAGTATGTGGGAAATCTTTTCATTTGCTGAAATCGGTGTTGCATACTGCATCGATGGTCTGAGAATTACTTTCAGCTTCCTTTGTTTAATATTTTTATCCATTGAAAACTGGCTTGGTCATTTCTGTTATGTTTTATAACTGTCATTAGTTAAAAATGAGTGGATGCAATATAGTGAGCAGCAGTTACTGCACTTTTATTAAATGATGTTAGGAATCGCATACACATTAAGTCTAAAAGCTTGTTTTTTTGTTTTGTTTTTGCTTTTGTGATGTCTGTCTTGTCTTTGTAATGAGAAGGGGATGAGTTGTGGGCGGAGGGGGGGGAGGAGTTATGTTTCTGTCATTATTGATAGTGTCAGTGCTGTCACACCCAAGAAGCAAATATGCAATTTAAAAGATTTAACACATATCAATCAGTTCTTTTTTTTTCAATGGAGTGGCCAAACATGCGATATCATTGTGCAGAAGATCAACCAGTTGCGACAGTTGCCTTATTCTGCACATCACTAAAAATACACATAAAATAATTTTATGAAGTCTGCTGTTTGTAACAGGTATTTTATGCATCATAAAACATACCTTCAATTACTGTTTGTTTTAAACAAAAAAAACAACACAAAAAAAAAAAATGGATACAAATATGTCGAAATGTCTTCTACTAGTGCTAACACAAAGCCCACAGAAGGTCACAGATGCACAAGCGCTGTGATTTGTAATTTAGAGTAATTCTTAACTGGGAGATGTGTAGCATTTTTCCCCCTATGTGCATGCTACATTTGACTACAGTTGTAACTGGATCTTAATGTCCTTGATTCTCATTTCAGGTGGTTTTGATTCAGTGCGGCTGGACTGTTTTTCAATGAGAGAGATGGCGCCGCACCACCTCGACTGAACTGGGTAACAACTGTTAAACTGTATTCTCTTAAAGGAAATTGCGTCCACCTTCTCAACCCAAACCCCTTGCACTCATGTTACCACCATTACTACAGCAGGTGAACTTCCACTTCTACTACTTGTTTTGTATCACGCTGTTTCGTGTTTGACGGTGTGTTATAATACAGTTCAAAAAGAAAATTGCATAAATGCTTGCAGCATATATGCATGTCATTATAAAACATGCATAGAATTGCTATGTAATTCACTGTGAGAAGAAATGTATAAAATACTGTTTTAACTCAGTATGCAAACAACCTTGTCATGTATAAAATACTGTGACAACTCAGTATGTGAACAACCTTGTCATGTATAAGATACTATGTTAGCTCAGTTTGTGAACAACCTTCTCAATCAGTGAAGGAAATCAAAATGAATTACAGAACATTTAACTGAATTTTGAAAAGATAGGATAAACTGATATCAGATACTAGTAAAATGATGTCTTATATTTAGAACAGCATTAACTGCTACATACATGTATATACTGAGGAGCAGTCAGAAAGGCAGCAATCATGCACCATTATAGAATGTCATTTCCCAGTGTGTAAAGACACACACCTTGCCCACACCCGTCCTTCTCCCTTGTGTGTGAGTGCAGGTGTGGCAAAGTCAGTCTGGCATTAGTCTAAAGATGGAATGCATTTTTCTCATACTTAGTGTGTCGTCATCTGTTAAAGAGACTATTAGTGTTACACAGACTGACATTGTTTAGCTGTAAGATGGGGAGCAGGATGGGGTAGGGTTCCAAGAAGTTTTTTTTCTGTGCAGGTATATTGCTATACCAAGTATAGTACTGAATGCTCAGTGACATTTGTGGGCCGAACCAGCTTAAAGATAAGTTGAACTATTCCTACTGTTCATTTGCTGTTGAATCATTTAACAAAGAAGTGCACTGCATGCAGCTTGAAGACCAATTTACTCATTTCAATGTGAGTAGCCTGTGCTAAGAAGTGCACTGCATGCAGTTTGAAAACCAATTTACTCATTTCAGTGTGAGTAGCCTTTGCTCCTCAGTGATTGTATGGGTTGAGATAGTGTTTGTATGGATTGAGCTTCTGTCATACGTACAACAATACAACAACTTTGGTTTATGTTCATATTTGCAAATTTTTGCAGATCAAAACGTCCAAGAAGATATATGATGAGGAGGAGGAGGATACTGAAAGACATAACCTGATACAAGAAGAAGGTAATGATAAAAATTAAGTATGTTTGTGAAGATATTGTAAGCATAGAACTTTTTTTTTTCTAAGAGAGCTTCAAAACTTTCACATGAGTACCTAATAGAAAGTATGAGGGCTTTTGGGTTTCCAAGGGAAAAAAATGGAATAGCTGTCCCCTTCACTATTTCCAGGAGGTGAAATGCATATCCATTTAATTAAGTTGTGTGCTTGAAATCTGTGTATGTGTGATCTAAAGCATATTTAGTGGAATGTTTACATCTTTGTTTCTTTGAAATGCAGATTGTCTTGTGGATGAACCTGATGAAGACTGGGGACCTGGGCTGACAGAGGTAAAACCTTTTTGAAAAATCTTTATTTTACATTTAATTACTTTGGATTTGTTAAGGCATTCACTCTTGGTATACTTTGTTCAATAATGATTAACCCATGCACTTAATATTCTAGAACACAGAAAATGCATTTGATTAAAATGTTTTAAAATTTTGTTGCCGAGAGGTACTTTCTTGTTACTTTCAGTCTTTTGCTTTATCTTTTCTTTTTTTTTCAAAGTTTGACAGGGTTTGTCTTTATCTGTTCCATGTGAAATGAAACCAAGTAAATGGTCATCATCCGTTCAGTTTGCCATTTTTCATAGGCTAGCAATAGAAGTCAACAATGCTGAAATTCCAATCTGATGTGAAAAAGGAACTAGAAAAGCAACCAAATGTTGAAGGCAGTACCCTGTGCAGGCAGACATGAATACTATGTCCTTTCTAAACACAAAATCAGTGTTGGTCATTTGGTGAATGGAAACCAACACTCCACCCCATCCCGCCCATCCATTTTCATGCACTCACATTCACATATGCCTTTTAAAGGTGTGGTTAACATTTCATGATTAGAATGTACTGTTCTCTTCTGCAGAAACCACAGGTCAAACACGGCAGTGCAGAGAACCTGGTATAGGATCCACAGCAGTCCAGCAAAGATCATCACTGTGCCCAGTTCAAGATCCTTTCACACAGTCCAGCTTGGGATTTGTGCAAACACTGGATGGTCCCACAACTGAACCCTTTCACATACAGTCCAGCTTGGGATTTGTGCAAACACTGGATGGTCCCACAACTGAACCCTTTCACACACAGTCCAGCTTGGGATTTGTGCGAACACTGGATGGTCCTACAACTGAACCCTTTCACACACAGTCCAGCTTGGGATTTGTGCGAACACTGGATGGTCCCACAACTGAACACTTTCACACACAGTCCAGCTTGGGATTTGTGCGAACACTGGATGGTCCCACAACTGACTCATCACCACTGCCAAAGAAAAAGAAGCAGCATACTGGAGATGTCAGATCAAGAGTTGCAACTACAGCAGCAACAAAGGACTGTGCTGACTCCAGCAGAGAAAAACATTTGTAGAGAAGCAGGTGACTTGTCTTTGCTATTTCTGACCAGAGGAAGGCATGCTACGGGCAACTCTGCAGGGTCACCATCTGGGTCTCTTCCTCTGACATCTGGGTCTCTTCCACTGACATCTGGGTCTCTTCCACTTGGCGGTCACTTGTCAAACAGAAAAAGAACATATGATGACCTTGTGAAGTTGGACATCATTAAATTAGCCTGTGATATTAAAAAAAAAGAAAAGTGATAGGGCAGATGAAGCCGAAAAAAGGCCACTGGAAGATTGCTTTACAAAGAGAATGTCTTCAGCTGAAACCGCAAAAAGCTCTGATGAATATACAAATTGAAAAAGAAACGATGGCACTAGAACAGGAGAAGCAGCAAAAAGCTCTGAGTGATATACAAATTGAAAAAAAAAAGCCCTGAAGAACATACAGATTGAAAAAGAAATAAAAATCAAGGTGGAACAAAGTTGCAGATTCAGCAAACACGTTTAGCCTGGAAGTGAAACATGCTGAAAATCTGTATGCCTTAGAAATAATTAAAGATGGGTTACAAATGTGATAGTGATTTTTGTATCAATATATGTTGGTGGTTTGGAGGAAATAAAACTGTTGCAGTACTTTTTTTTTTTTTTTTTTTTTTTTGGGGGGGGGGGGGTTTCCTCATCGATTGTCTCGTGCCAGTAGTAGTGGCTAAATTTATAGTAGGTGGCGTTGAGTGGCCAGAAACAAACCAATTCCTTATTGACCTTAAAGACTATGTGGGTGGTCGTTGTAATCAATAAGCATGTTTTCTGAAGGCATGACTAAACAGACAACATTGCTCACTGTATGTAGACCATTACGCATATTCTTTAGGTGTGGTCACAGCTATCAGTACAAGTTTATCTTGCCCAACTGATGTAGATGGATCATAAATATGTCATTGAAGTCACAGTTGTAAATGTACATGTTCTTTGTTGCTCAGTATAATGTGGATGGTTAACACTGTACTTGTGTAAGTTCTGTCACTGCAATTTCACATTTCAACTTGCTGATTGCTAGTCATGTCTGATACTGAACTAGTTTTCTTTAGCTGTACCTATGGATTAAAATTATCTGATTATGGGTTTTTACAGTCATACACTGCTTGCATGGTTGAAATATAGGTTATGTGATATGGGTTTTGAAGTGTAAACAGTGGCAGTATAATACCATTTGTTAGGTTCTTTTATAACTTTAACTCATTCTAATCATTTCTCCCCGTACAGTGTGCTCAAGGTCAGAATATGCATTTACTATCAGTCCGTGACTATGGGGAAAGCCAGTGGAGGGGGGGGGAGGTGTTGAGCATTTCTTGGAACACTGTAGCACCTGCAAAGGTACACCGTTAGGTATGAAGTGCTAATTAATCCATTTGTGGCTCGCTGAACTGTAAAAGGTACACAGTCTGAGATAAACAACATGTAAACTAAGTATGAAGTAATATTTAATCTGTAAATGACTTATTTCATTGAGCTCAGGGCATATAAGTTGTTTTTGTATTATCTATGTCCATGGCATGGTTTTGCTACTGCCTATAACATAGCATCGTGAAGTCACACTGAAAGATCTTCAGATCTGAGTGGGACTCTGGGAGTGGGAGCCTTCAGCTGACAGATCATCTTTTATTAACTCAAAACTCCCAAATCACACAGACACAATGACATTCTTGCTCTTTTTCTTTTTTTTTAAACAGATCAGTGGTCACAATAAGTAATGCCAGTTGTCACTTTAAATTGAGGTTTGTACTGCCATGATTTCATCATGTGTCTGCCAACAAACGTATTTTGCTGACAGGTGTGTGTGTGTGTGTGTGTGTGTGTGTGTGTGTGTGTGTGTGCATTTTGAATTATTGTGTGTTTTTTATGCTAATGGCATTAAATGTGACAAAAGATAGTACATAACTGCCCATTTATGTCATATGCTGTGCACTAAAAAAAAAGCACAAAATACTGCCCCTGAATAATATTCAAGGACTTCGGAAATACTTGCAACAACAAAAACTAACTTGGTGACCCCCCCCCCCCCCCCCCCCCCCCCCCAAAATTTTAAAAACCTGCCCCTGAATAATACTCAGGGACTTTGAAAATACTTGCAAGAAAAAAACTGACTCTGTGAAAAAAAAATTGTAAAAAACTAACTCCGTGAACACACACCCCCCCCCCCCCCCCTCCACTTCCCAAATTTACTGTGAAGACAGACAGGTTGACCTTTCGTCACGTTGACAGTAACTCCAGGTTTTAATTCTGTGAACATTTCTATTGCATTTGTACATGCACATCCATTAACTCCTGTCTGCATACATAGAGAAATAAAGGCAGAACTTCACCTTCTGATATAGTTCTCAGCAAAGATGCTGCGAAGAAGCTGGACATTCAGGTTGTCTGCACACTAATAGCCGCGTGGATCATCCTCTGCCTCCTCTTCATTGTGATCAGTGTGGATGCAGTTGTTACTACACTGCACTTGTGGCTCTGGAAGTCTCCTGGCTGGGTTGTGTAGCACAATGCATGCTGCGATAATCATGCATGCTCTCTGTGGGGGAATACCTGAAATTCAAAACCTCACATCTCAACATCAAAGAAGCATTTGTGTTTTGAACTTGAAAAGTATATACTACATTATGCATTGTGAATAATACTTAGCAGATGTATATTATTACAATCCTTCGATTTGGTATGCAGGGTTATTACTAATACACATGTATGCTGAGCATATACTGCCATGATGATGCAAAACACTGAGACATAATTTGTTTGAAGCACTGGTTTGATGACTTTATATCTCCAGTTTGTTATAAGAAATCTGGTTCTGTCAGTTCCTTGATGATAATAAGGTAAGGTAATGTTGCTTATAGCCCAGCCAACCGCAAAGGGCCGTAACAGCCCTGGCTGTCGCCACGTTAAAATCAACTCAAGTCATTAAAAAAAAAAAAAAAAGACATTTCACACATCTCTTTAAAATACATCTTCTAAAAACGTACCAGAAACTTCGTTAAAAATCTTTCTTCCATAAAATCTTAGATCAGATGAAAAATGTTAATCTCTTTCAGAAACACAAAGATCATGTCAGGTGGGACACCTCTGAACAAAGTTTTCATGGAGTCTGCTGTAAAATGTTTGTGTCTCACATCATGCAAGTCCCAACACTCTAAAAGAATATGTTTCACTGTAAGTGGTACATGATGTGGAATGCATCATGGAGCTTCTTCACTCTTGAAAAGGTACAAATGAGTAAAATATAAATGGCCGGTGTGCAGCTGGCAAGAACCGTTTCTTCTTTTCAACCACCTGAGGTGGATGAGAGGAACTCTTTTCGGTCTGGAAGGATCTGGAAGAGTTTGTTATCCGTCTGTGTATTCCAATCCTCCTGCCAGAGGTCTCTGACAGGTTTTCGATCTGTGTAGGGGATAGATATGTTAGACAGTTTCCCTGTTGTGGCATTCTTGGCCAAACGATCAGCCATTTCATTCCCTCCGATGGCAACATGACCGGGAACCCAAGCCAGAATGATGTTGTGACCTTCCGCTTTCAATGGTGATAATAAAGCATTTAATGATGAAACTTAAGTCTTCAGTTTGTGGCAAGTCACTGTCCATCTGCCTTATATGCAAATGGCCTGATATCACTGCCACGCGTGTGTGTGTGTGTGTGTGAAATAAAAGATATTCTCTTCATGATGCTCCTGTTGTGTCTGTCTTGGTCAGTATGTTATCATGAGCCATACTGGTGGTGTGTGTGTTTTACGGTTGTTGTTGCTCGTTTACTTGGTCAGTATGTTGTCATGACCCATACTGGTGGTGTGTGTGTGTGTGTGTTTTAGGGTTTTGTTGCTAGTTTACTTTAGCTCCCCATGGAGACAATGGTAACGCTGCTTTAGTATGCCATTGTATCTTTCAGTTGTTGCCCTCGTTGAAGAGTGTGCTAAGCTGTACCTCTCCTCCATTATTAATAAATGGGGTGAACAGCCATGGTCTGCACAGAACCCAACCAACATGTCACAACTGTTGTGTGTACCACAGACAAATTAACACAGCTAGCAGCACTTGACTTTGGCATGGGGAGGATGGGGTTGGCAGAAAAAGTGTGGAGCAGCTCTGCATTACATATCAAGTACCAATCGAAGTCTGGGCTAACAGAGTTACCCTGCAACTGTTTCCTGCTGCTGTGCAACACATTGTTTGTAAATCAAACACTTTGTTCCCTATCCAAGACAATACAAAACATTTTATTTGATAAGATGAAAGGAACGTGAATGTGGAGTGGATAAGGCAGACAATTATTTTGAGGGATTGTAATGAGCTGGAGACTTCTTTTTCTTTTATTTTCTTTTTTTTTTACATCAATGTGGGTAACTGGTTCAAACAAGATGACTGTGCTAATATGGCCCCTTTCTATTGGCCGGGGTATAAAAAACCTGAATGTAGTTGAGGTGAGGGCTGGAGAGGGTATGGGGTGGGGACAGAGAAGATAGCTTTGCTGGACAGAGGCTGCCAGCTTCCTTCAGTCTATGTCACTGTCCAGAAGTGTTTCCATACTGATGCTGGAAATGGCATTACATCTTCAGTCTATGTCACTGTCCAGAAGTGTTTCCATACTGATGCTGGAAACGGCATTACATCTTCAGTCTATGTCACTGTCCAGAAGTGTTTCCATACTGATGCTGGAAATGGCATTACATCTTCAGTCTATGTCACTGTCCAGAAGTGTTTCCATACTGATGCTGGAAATGGCATTACATACATCTTCAGTCTATGTCACTGTCCAGAAGTGTTTCCATACTAATGCAAGACATGGCATTACATCAGCTAGTTCAAACCAAAAAATGCCCCATTCTGAAAACACTACAACAATCTGACAGCATAATAAACATGATTCACAGGCTGTAACAGCCCTAATTTGCATATTACCCAAATCTACATCATACCTTAACATATATCTGCTGTCCCCATGCAGGCGTCCAACCAGCGGTGGTGGATCCTGCTCAAATGCTTGGAAGACAGCACTCTCCTGTAGAATTCTGGCATCATGGGCTGATGCTGGATGCCTCGCCACACAGTTCAAAATGTTCAAGCCGGCTTCACAAATGAATTGTACGTTAATACTGTGATATCCCTTTCTGTTTACATACACTGCTTCAAATTCTGCTGGGCATGAAACTGGAACATGTGTGCAGTCAATGCATCCAATCACCCAGAGAATCCACTCATTAAAGAAAAAAAAAACACCTTTTCGTTCTGTCAGCATCCTCCTGATGGTCAAAATGGACATGCTGGTCCAGAGACTGACGTATCACGTCTGTCACTCAGTGAATAACAGTGCTAACTGTTCCTTTGGATGCACCAAAAATGTCGCCAAGAACTTCTTGAAAGCTCCCAGTGGAGTAGAGTCGCAGGGCAATCATCATCATCATCATCATCATCATCATCATCATCATCCAGTTAAATGGCCTCAATCATCATGTTGATTTTTCTGCCATTGTAAAACTGTTGAGAGGATTGCAGAGTGAGAAAAAGAATTGTGGATAGAAAGTGAAAGACCTAAATAGTGAGAATAAACCTAACCCTAACTCCTAAATACTAAGTGGGTTTACCCGGCAGACTACTACATCTTCGCTTTTCATGGAAAAAAAAAATTGGGGGGCAAGAGTGGGAGGGGGGCCGGCCTACCTAACTAAACTAACTACTGGGTGGCACTCTGAACTTGAAGGTGTCCAGAGTGTCAGCTGCCACGGTAGTACTAGGCAGCTCATTCCATTCCTGGATGGTGTTCGGAAGGAAAGAATATCGTCTGTAGTCTGTCCTGCACTGAATCTGAATAAGTTGTTGAGGTGGCAACGTCGTCTTCGTGAGGGGGCGTAGTTGATCTTGTCCATGCTGAATGCGGCCTCGTTGTTCAGGATCTTTCTCAGCATGGTAAGTCGGGCTACTTTCCGTCGGTGTTGGAGGGAGGGCCATTAGAGTTTGTCGATCATGCAGGTGACACTCGAGGTGTTGTGGTACCTGTTGAGGACAAATCTGGCAGCTCTCCTCTGGACCGCTTCAATTTTGTTGATATTTGTTTCATCATGTGGGTCCCATGCTGTGCAGGCGTACTCCAGTATGGGACGTACGAAAGCCTTGTAGGCCGTCTCTTTAATTTTGGTGGAGCTCACTTTCAGGTTTCTCCGCAGGAACCCCAAGGCCTTGTTAGCCTTGAGGATGATGTTGTGGATGTGGGAACCCCATGACAAATCTTTGGTGAGGGTGACTCCGAGATACTTGGCCAAGGTGACATTTGCCAAGGTGTGCCCATGGAGTTTGTACTGGTTGTTAGAAGAATTTTTTTTTTCTGGTGACGGGTAGGGTAATACACTTCCCCGGGTGGAATGCCATATCCCAGCTCTTCTCCCACTGCTCGAGGCCTTTGAGGTCTTCTTGTAGCTGGTGCCGGTCATGTTCTGTGGCAGAGAGACGATAGACAACGGTATCATCGGCGAACAGACATGTCAGTGAGGTGAGTTGCTCCGGTAGGTCTTTGATGTATGCCAGGAAAAGCACTGGCCCAACGACGGATCCTGTGGAACTCCTGACAAAGTCTGATGTAGCGCCGTTAACGATGACTGCTTGACGTCTACCCCAAAGGAAGGATTTGAGCCACTGGTTGATCTTATCGGTGACACCATAGTGTCTAAGTTTGTGGATCAAAAGACTATGGTTTACTTTGTCGAAAGCTTTCGCAAAGCCCATGATGATTATGTGTGACTGCTGTCCCTTTTCTACGTTTTCACACAGTTCCTCAGTGAAGTCCAAAAGTTAAGTCTCGCAAGATCTTTTTCTACGAAAGCCAAGTTGCTCGGATCTGAGAATTTTGTTGTTTTCTAAGTGGTCCATAAGGGCACTAGTGACCAGGTGTTCTAGGATTTTACATGGCACACTGGTAAGGGAGACGGGACGGTAGTTTGCCAGGTCATAGTGGTTCCCTTTCTTGTAGATGGGTGTAACGTTGGCGTCACGCCAGTCTGATGGTACTGCGCCTGTGTCGATAGAAGACTGGTAGATGAGGGCTAGTGTCGGGGCTACTTCATCTGCAACCTCACGCAGGACTCTTGGGTGGACGTTGTCACGGCCACAAGCCTTGTAAGGGTTGAGGTTTTGGAGGATTTTGCGGACGCCGGCCTCTGATACAGTGATGGTCGACAACGTTGTATTCAGGTCAACAGGCTTCATCTCCACTTTGGCATCAAACTCCTCATCAGTGTAATCCCGCCCATCACCGAAAACAGACTGGAACTGCCTATTAAAGACTTCGGCTTGCGCCTTAGGCTCAGAGACGAGTTGTCCGTCTACTTTGCGGGGGGGAAGCCAGGCTTGGAAGTGCGCTGGTGTTTGATGAAGGTGTAAAATTTCTTCTGACGCTGTGACACTGACTCAATTTCAGTGGTAACCGACTCGTCAATGTAGGTCCAATAGGAACGGCGGATCATGCGTTGGATTTCTCTGCAGTTTTTTTGTATTCAGCCTCGAGTTTATCAGTCCCCCTCTTCTTCTTTTTGTAAACTCGTTGTTGTCGTTTACTCCTCTTCTTGATTTCTGCTGTAATCCATGGTTTACTGTCTTTGGAATGGGCTTGCTTGAGTGGGATGTGGTTCTTCACTGCTGTCTCATTAGCCGATTTGAATCGGCTTCACAGTTCATCTGTTGAAAGGTCTCGTCCTTGAAGGTCGTTTGTCAACTCTGTGTGCAGAGACAGCATGTCAGCCCTCATGCCCTCCCAGTTGGCTTTGTTGTACCATGGTATGAGTCTCTTCACTTGCTTTATCTTTTGAGAGTGCACATTGAAATCACAAAATGGAATGTCATGATCTGAAATCCCAGGTACTACTTCGATTCTTGGGATGAGCTGTGGAGAGTTTGTAATGAACAAATCCAAGGTGTTCCAACGGTCGGTGGCGGGGTTGTAGTGGGTAGGTTCGATGACCATCTGTTCTAGATCATGGTCCTGCAGCATGGTAATGAAATCTTTGTGAAGCCTTGGGTGGGAAGAGTCAGGTACTTTCAATTTCAAAGTAGCCCAATCACAGTTAGGAAAGTTAAAATCCCTGGTCGGTGGTAGGCACAAACATGAAGAGTTTTACGTCCGTGTAGTTTGATGGCTGCCCAGATTATTTCACAATCAGTAGAAAGTTCTGGTATTTCATAACTCGTGAAGTCGGAGCAAACTGTGATCAAAACACCTACGCCATGTCTATTTCTGTTTCTATACACTTTGTAACTATCAGCAGGTAGAATTTCATTTGCCAGTTACTTCTTTATCGAGCCAAGTTTCTGTCCTAATGATAATATCTGGTTTCATGCTG
>CM065739.1:59183931-59196431 GCA_033310375.1 Conus canariensis
TTGCAGAAAAGAAAAAAAAACGTAAAAAGGCGATAGGGAAGTAGACAATGTAAAAAGGTGTTGTAAGGTATCAACATAAAAAGATGGTGTGGAGTAGACACGTAAAAAAAATGTAAAGTAGACAACATAAAAAATGATGTGGAGTAGACAACGTAAAAAAAAAATGTAAAGTAGAAAACGTAACAAATGTAAAGTAGACAACGTAACAAATGTAAAGTAGACAACGTAAAAGGATGATGTGAGGTAGACAACGTAAAAAATGTACACAACGTAAAAGGACGACGTGAGATAGACAACGTAAAAGATGTAAAGTAGACAACGTAAAAAATGTAAAGCAGACAACGTAGAAGGATGATGTGAGGTAGACAACGTAAAAAAAATGCAAAATAGACAACGTAAAAGGATGATGTGAGGTAGACAACGTAAAAAAATGTCAAAGTAGACAACGTAAAAGGACGATGTGAGATACGCAACGTAAAAAATGTAAAGTAGACAACGTAAAAGGATGATGTGGAGTACAGAACGCAGAAGAGAGATGCAGCAGACAGTCAATCACCGGGCGGACAGACAGACAGACAGACAGACAGACCAACGGAGCTGGAACGATCGCAAATAATGAGAGAAGAAAAATCTGTATTTACGAGGTGGAAGGATGCGTTTGTCACCTTTTTTTTCTTCTCTCTTTACCTGAAATCATCGGCAGAGGGGAAAAAATCAATGTAAACATACCGTAGGTTACTGGAGAGACAGAGACAGAAAGACAGACAGAGAGAGATCGAGAGAGAGAGAATCAGGCGCATGTTTAATTCATAAATCCCCTGCCTTCAGAAGGGATATCCACAGGAAGATGATGCCATCCTATCTCCATACATTGATGTCAGGTTGCCGGCGCTTCCTGGGTTTTCCAGGCTGGCTCCAGAGAAAACAGGCGTGCGCCCGCGTTGTGCTGGCATTGGTGGGTGACATCGATAAGGTCCCGTGGAATCCGCACAGATTTTTCATTCAGATGATCGCACTCGCTTCAATGTTTATATAATTGGCGTGCTGAAGTCTCAGCATGGAACTGGCTCTGGAGAGAACCAGGAGTGCATGGGGAAAACACCTTGAAGCAGTACATCTTGTTTTCATGTGCAGGAGAGGAGAGAGAGAGAGAGAGAGAGAGAGAGAGAGAGAGAGAGAGAGAGAGAGAGAGAGAGAGACTGACTAACGGGGCCAGTCATATCCTCCAGAATCATTGAAATTCCACGATGGACAACCCCATGGCAACAAGAATCCTGCAAACCACAGTACATTCTGTCTGCATATCGAATGTACCCCTCCAATCTCTGTTCCTCCACCCTCCTTCTTCCCCCATGTCCCTCACCCATCCCTAGCATTCTCTCTGGTTTTGTTTTTCTTTTTCATGAAGAGCACGTGATAACCGTTCATGTCCCCCACACAGGACTGTTGGTGACAGCATTGAGCCCCGGGCTTGTTGGATCTGGAGGGATAGGATTGGTCTGGAGGTTAAGTGTGTGTGTGTGTGTGTGTGTGTGTGTGTGTGTGTGTGTGTGTGTGTGTGTGTGTGTGTGTAAAACCCAGATACAGACAGAAATCGAACAGACGCAGACGTGTAGAGTGGATGACAAAGAGAGAGAGAGAGAGGAGGGGGGGGGGGGAGAATTGCACTAAACCTCTCCTGCCACCTCTTCACCCCGTCTCTTCATCACTTTCAACCCTCCATCTCACACCTGTCCCTCCGTTCACAAATTCGTCAATCTGTCTTCCCCCACACACGTGTATCTAGCTCTCCATTCATCCATCCACCAAGCACAGACATCTGCAGCCTTGTTACAAGTTTATTGTCCACACACTGATACAGGCCCCGGCCCTATGCATTGAGGTAGATAACATTGCAAAGACAGAGCAAGTCAAACAATATCCACCGACCCAGCGGGACAGAATAGCCAGCAGGCGTCTCCAGTGGTGTCCATCTGCCAAGCGCTACAACAGAGCCGCCATTAGCTTGTGATGCTGTTCATCAGGCATTTGTCTCAATATCATGCATCTGTCCAACGGTGAACAGAGTTGCATCACGGCGGTTTGACGAGTGTAAGTAGTAGCGACGAACACAGTCTAGATATAAACACAGAAGACATACACACACACACACACACACACACACACACACACACACACACACACACACACACACACACACAGAAAGAGGCGCAAACACACACCAATTTACCTACTTCATCATATCTCAGACCATTCAAATGATTAAACAAAAGTGGACTTCAAATCACCTCAATACATCAACAAGACAATCTGAACGATGTATCCGGACAAAATAATCAAAACAACTTTTACGATTTCGTCAATAAAACGTCATCAATGCAACTTTCACGATTTCAACATTTAAACCACATCAAGACGTTTTCCACGATTTCTGTTTCAAATATTATCAGGGCAGTCTTCCCGTGTTCTTCAATCAAACATTATCAAGGCAACGTTCATATTTTCTTTTCAGTCAAATATGATCGAGGCAATTTGGCTTTCTTGAGTCTAAGATTAAAGAAGAAATTTGCATTCTTTCTTCAGTTATCAAGCAGTTCAACCTTGTATACGTTCTCTTCTCTCAACATTGTCAGAGCAATGAGCATTTTGTACATTAACATTACAATACGGTTGCACTTTCTCATCAAACCAACTCTATTCTAGTAGTATGTATAATTTGTTCAGCCAAAGATGATAGAACGAATCAAATTTATTCCAGTAGTTTATATGATTTATTCACAGAGAGATTATAGAACCCGTTAGGAGTTTTCTTCAACTGTCCATTACTAAAGGATACTGTAGGCTCTTCATTCGTTCAAAAGTTATCAACTACAAATTTTCTGTCAAAGTTTAGCTTTAAACACCTGAAGGCGTATAGGCCATTTGGTCAAACACCGCTATTGACAAAATTTGAGTCAACTTCTTATCTCACTCTTAACGGCCAGAAAGATCACTGAAGTTTGATGATGAACATTTTCAAACATGATCAACTTACGCATTCACATGTACAAACATGCCAAACCTCACTTTTTTGTGTCATGCGAATAATGTATGAACAAACGAATTTCCGTGGTTCGACCCATTTCACCAAATATGTCATGGTTCCATTCACTGTGCAGTTCTTATACGTCATCATGCAGGTGCGTCACAGACTGTGTGGCGCGTGTGACGTCTCTGCGTGACGTTTGCGTGGGACGGCGACCCCGGAACACTTCTAAAACACATACCATGGCCCCCAGACCCACAGCTATCCCTTTCACACACACACACACACACACACACCATAGAATGACACAGAACTTTTTTTTTTCTCTCTCTTCAACAAAAGGTGATCACCAGTCACAGAGGTCGCTGTGTGAAGTGTAATTCATTTTGCATAGAACGGCAGATAATAACTTCCTGTCGTAATGTCATTGCTTCCCCCTAATCCAATAAGTGAGGGCGCCACAATCGAGTCACGTGGGGACGCCATCAGTCACGGGACTGACGGTGATTGGACAATGACGTCCACCAGAGTGCAGGGAGAGCGACGCTACGTCAGCTATCAGGCAAGGAAAAGGAAGTCACCTCCGCACATGCGCCAAATGCCGGATGTATGAGGTGTGGCGTGGAGGCAAAGATGGTGGTAGGTTGTGTGTGTGTGTGTGTGTGTGTGTGTGTGTGTGTGTGTGTGTGTGTGTGGTGTAGAGAGCGGGGAATGGGGGGTGTGTTGGGTTTCGTCTCGGACGGCGAGGGAGAGGGGGTGAGAGGTGGGGGGGGGGGGGGGGTTACCCTTTTCAAAGCTTGCATAATAATTTCTGAACGAAAACGGTATGTTTCATCTGAAAAGGCGAATGACACGCCTCGGATTGAATTACAATGTGGTGCCAGTAAATGGTTCCGGGGATTGCATGGAAACTGCAGGTCTAAACTGTTCCATCCGTATTTGTGTTCTGTCTGTTCTTTCCTGTTGGATAACTCCTTCAGCGTTCTCCTCATTGCTTCATCCCTGGCAACTGGCTTACACCCCAAAGGCTTGGTCCTTCCTCATTGCTTCATCCCTGGCAACTGGCTTACACCCCCAAAGACTTGGTCCTTCCTTATTGCTTCATCCCTGGCAACTGGCTTACACCCCAAAGACTTGGTCCTTCCTTATTGCTTCATCCCTGGCAACTGGCTTCACCCCAAAGACTTGGTCCTTCCTCATTGCTTCATCCCTGGCAACTGGCTTACACCCCAAAGACTTGGTCCTTCCTCATTGCTTCATCCCTGGCAACTGGCTTCCACCCCCAAAGACTTGGTCCTTCCTCATTGCTTCATCCCTGGCAACTGGCTTACACCCCCAAAGACTTGGTCCTTCCTCATTGCTTCATCCCTGCAACTGGCTTACACCCCAAGACTTGGTCCTTCCTCTTCCGCCATCCCCGTATCAACCATGTGTGTATGTGTGTGTGTGTGTGTGTGTGTGTGTGTGTGTGTGCGTGTGTGTGTGTGTGTGTGTGTGTGTGTGTGTGTGTGTGTGTGTGTGGTGTGTGTGCGTGCGTGCGCTAATGTCAAAGTTACAATAGTAACTGTTACTGACTGCGTCAGCCTCTCATTTCCAGCCTGGGTATTAACAAAAGACGACACTCTCGCCATTACTCCTCGACATACAGACCTACACTGGCGCCTTCGTCTTTCGGTGGCTAGGCTGGTTCAATCCATATACTGTTACACTGCAGACTGTCACACAGTCAGGAACCACTGAGGATTTCACCAGCAGCTGTGCTGACCCGTAAAGTACAGAGATGGGTGAAACGGGGCGAATTGTTGTCAGTAATGTGCAGAGATGAGTGAAACGGGGTGAATTGTTGTCAGTAATGTACAGAGATGCGTGAAACGGGGCGAATTGTTGTCAGTAATGTGCAGAGATGAGTGAAACGGGGCAAATTGTTGTCAGTAAGGTGCAGAATTGTTGTCAGTAATGTGCAGAGATGGGTGAAACGGGGCGAATTGTTGTCAGTAATGTGCAGAGATGGGTGAAACGGGGCGAATTGTCAGTAATGTGCAGAGATGGGTGAAACGGGGCGAATTGTTGTCAGTAATGTGCAGAATTGTCTTTTGCGGAAGTGATATTCAGCCTGCAATTGACACAGCTGTCTCCAATATAAACAACTGTTGACGCAGTTTACACAACTGTCTTGAACATGAGCAAATGTTGACGTAATATACACAACTATTTTTAACGTAAATAATTGTTGACGGAATGTGCACGGCTATTTTTTTTACACAAACAACTGTTGACGTAATGTGCACAGCTGTCTTTAACACAAACAACTGTTAACGTATTGGACACAGCTGTCTTTAACATAACAAACTGTTGACGTATTGGACACGGCTGTCTTTAAATAAACAACTGTTGACGCATTGGACACAGCTGTCTTTAACATAAACAACTGTTCAAGTATTGGACACGGCTGTCTTTAACACAAACAACTATTGACGTATTGGACACAGCTGTCTTTAACATAAACAACTGTTCACGTATTGGACACGGCTGTCTTTAACACAAACAACTATTGACGTATTGGACGCAGCTGTCTTTAACATAAACAACTGTCCACGTATTGGACACGGCTGTCTTTAACACAAACAACTGTTGACATAACGTACACAGCTGTTTTTAGCAGGATTAATTATTAGCGTGGCGTATAGCATTGTCTTAAACACAAACTATTGTTGACATAATGTGCAGAACTATCTTTGACACAAACGACTGTTGACATACTGTAAACAGCTGTCTTTGTCTTTAACACAAACAGTTGTTGACATAATGTGCCGAGCTGTCTTTGACACAACTGCTAAAAAGATTACACTGAAGTCTTCTACGCATACAACTGTTGTCATAATGTACACAGCTGTCTTCAACACGAAAAACTGTTGGATAAAGTACACAGATGTCTTCGACACAACTGTTGACACAATGTACACAGCTGTCTTCAATACAGAAACCGTTGACATGATACACTGAGTTGTCTTCAACACAAACAACTGTTTTAACAGAGACGTTTTGTTAACATACTGTACACGCCTGCTTTCAATACAAACAACTGTTTTAACAGAGACGTTTTGTTAACATACTGTACACGCCTGCTTTCAACACAAACAATTGTTTTAACAGAGACGTATTTTTAACATACTGTACACGCCTGCTTTCAACACAAATAGCTGTTTTAACAGTGACGCATTGTTAACATACTGTACACGCCTGTTTTCAACACAAACAACTTTTGTCGTTAAACAAAGAAGAAAACACCAGACATGATCAGTG
Organism: Conus canariensis; assembly: GCA_033310375.1. NCBI lineage: Eukaryota > Metazoa > Mollusca > Gastropoda > Neogastropoda > Conidae > Conus > Conus canariensis. Next base: position 59,190,260 of record CM065739.1, read on the forward strand.
GTTAGCGTTTAACAAAGAAAAATGCCAAAGACAGTTAGGTAACTGAGCGGTTAATTGTCAACAGAGAAAACACCAGATACAGTCAGACAACAAGACATTGTAATTGCTGAAATAATGCATACATGTCAGTTGAAAATCAGGTGATGGTGTGACTGTTCAGTGCAGTCATTTCTTGAAGACCTGACAGGAACTGTTTTTGTGTGTGGAGACTGAACAAATGAGTGTGGTCACTGCAGCACAGTCTATGGAGACTCCTTTGCCCTGGCGTGTGACGGTGCCAGATTATACGACAGAGTCAGTCACGTGACACCACGTTGTGGACAGGACGTCATTTCACTTTTCTAATGTACGTCCTAAACATATGCCGACATGTAGTCAGTTTGTTCATTTTTCATACAGACACCAATCTTCCAGCCGTCAGGTGTCAACGGTCAAACAACATTCCTCCCAGAGGTCAGCTCAGCTGTGCAGCACTGTGAAGACCTGTTCCAGTCCATCGTCGTTCCAGACGTGGGGCAGGTTGTCGGGCAGGTTGTTGGGCAGGTTGTCGGGCAGGTCACGGGCAGGCCTCTCTGGATGTGCAGCGTCCAGGCAAAGACCTGAACCAAAGTGACGAGGTCTAGAAGTTCCTCAATAGTCAATGCCAGAGACACGAAGACATGCGGTCTGGAAATCCTTCAGGTATACAATGCCAGAGATACCCAACAATCTGTTCCGTACGTGATGACGCTCCTGCCGCCGCTCCAGTGGAATCACTTGCAGCCGGTGCCGTGATTGTCAAAATGAACATGCCAGTAACACTTGCGCACAGATCGACAACTTGTTCTTCCCTGAGGCGTCATGCTGGTGTCTGTTGACTGACCAATCATTCTGCCTTCTTGCAGATTCAAACCTGACACAGATGCGTGTTTTCTGTGAACAAAGCTGGCCAGACAGGAATGACGACTGCGCCATGAAGGTGAGGCGTTCCACAGGGAATACTGATGGTCCGGGGGCAGTTTTCTTTTGTCACCACACGACTGGTGGTTTCAGAATCGTGGCTGTGTTCATGAAACACTATTTCATCTCCATGTATTTCTCTCTCTTGTCCTCTCTCTGCCCCTTTGTTTGCCCTCATACTTCCCCTTTGTTTGCCCTCATACTGCCCTTTTGTTTTCCCTCATATTGCCCCTTTGTTAGCCCTCACTCTGCCCCTTTGTTTGCCCTCATTCTGTCCCTTTGTTTGCCCTCACGCTGTCCTTTGTTTAAGCGGACAATGAGTGCGTCATTGCAACCCTTCCAACGCAACCTACCGACACCTGTCGGCCTGTGGAAGGGTCATACCAGCACCTCCAGGACGATTCGTTTGGAACTGCTCGTCTTTCGGCTCTGCAGTTTGGACGAAGAGCTGGCGACTTGCTCCGAGGGAGCAGTCTGAGTCACAGCACTGTCCGTGGGTCTGACGTCATCATCACTGGTGAAGACGTCGTCCGAGCCCTCGTTGCTGTCGTTGTTGTTTTCGGAACGGCCCCCGCACGTGCCGGACACGCCGGGAGAGGTGGGGAGCTGCTGCAAGGACCCCCAGCGGAGGAGCTTGATCCTCTCCAAGGCTTCGTCATACTGAGGTAAAGAGGAGTCGGGCGGAGGGGGGAAGGTGGGGGAGGGGAGGAGAAAGCCGGGGCTGGGGGTGGAACTGGGGCTGGGGGTGACACTGGAGCCGGAGGAGATCTGGGAGGTGAAGAACGATGACGTCTTGCCCGGTGACGTCACCCCCACGTTCAGGCCGTTAGCCCGGCGCCGGTCGACTGACGCGGATCGTGGTCGTGGGTGAAGGAGTTTCCGACGTCCATACTCGTCGTTGACTGATGACTTGCACTCCACATCACCGTTCTCTTTGACGGTGTCCTTGGGAACCTCTGTGGACACCTCACTGATTGCTGAGTCCTGGAGTGGGGAAGACCCGTTGAGACCTCTCCTCCCGTCCTGAACACCCCCAGGTGACCCCGCCCCGTCCGACTGACTCAACGCCTCAAGGGCGCTCACTCTGCTCAGCACAGAACTCTGAGAGACCTCAGCTTTGTCACGTGACATCTCAGCACGTGCAGAACTGTCCGAACTTCTGGCTCGCGGTCTCCTGACTGGGCGGAAGTCTTTGTCCTTGGACGTGCAGGAGGACCCGGGGCCGGCCTGGGACGGGGCGGGAATCAGCCGGAGCAGTTCGTGGTTGGCCTTCAGGGGCCCGGGGCTGGGGCGGCTGATGGGCCGGAACAGGTTCCCTCTCTCCGGCAGGGGTGAGCTGGGAGGACCCTGGGGGTGGGCCGGGGGAGGGGGGAGAGGCTGCGGGGAGGGAGGGTGGGGCTGGGCGGGGGAGGGTGAGGGTGGGGGAAGTTCTTGGGGCGGCGCTTCGGCGAATCCCACCGACTTCTTGGATTTGCGTGATGCCCGTTTGTTCCTCAACAGTCCGCCGGTGCTGACCATGTCTGCACACAGACAGGAAGGGAATAATAGAAAAATGATTGTATGGTGACCACGTCTGCACACAGACAGGAAGGGAATGATAGAAAAATGATTGTGTGGTGACCACGTCTGTACACAGACAGGAAGGGAATGATAGAAAATGATTGTACGGTGACCACGTCTGTACACAGACAGGAAGGGAATGATAGAAAAATGATTGTACGGTGACCACGTCTGTACACAGACAGGAAGGGAATGATAGAAAAATGATTGTACGGTGACCACGTCTGTACACAGACAGGAAGGGAATGATAGAAAAATGATTGTGTGGTGACCACGTCTGTACACAGACAGGAAGGGAATGATAGAAAAATGATTGTGGTGACCACGTCTGTACACAGACAGGAAGGGAATGATAGAAAAATGATTGTACGGTGACCACGTCTGTACACAGACAGGAAGGGAATGATAGAAAAATGATTGTACGGTGACCACGTCTGTACACAGACAGGAAGGGAATGATAGAAAAATGATTGTGTGGTGACCACGTCTGTACACAGACAGGAAGGGAATGATAGAAAAATGATTGTACGGTGACCACGTCTGTACACAGACAGGAAGGGAATGATAAAAAAATGATTGTGTGGTGACCACGTCTGTACACAGACAGGAAGGGAATGATAGAAAAATGATTGTACGGTGACCACGTCTGTACACAGACAGGAAGGGAATGATAGAAAAATGATTGTACGGTGACCACGTCTGTACACAGACAGGAAGGGAATGATAGAAAAATGATTGTATGGTGACCACGTCTGCACACAGACAGGAAGGGAATGATAGAAAAATGATTGTGTGGTGACCACGTCTGTACACAGACAGGAAGGGAATGATAGAAAAATGATTGTGTGGTGACCACGTCTGTACACAGACAGGAAGGGAATGATAGAAAAATGATTGTACGGTGACCACGTCTGTACACAGACAGGAAGGGAATGATAGAAAAATGATTGTGTGGTGACCACGTCTGTACACAGACAGGAAGGGAATGATAGAAAAATGATTGTATGGTGACCACGTCTGTACACAGACAGGAAGGGAATGATAGAAAAATGATTGTACGGTGACCACGTCTGTACACAGACAGGAAGGGAATGATAGAAAAATGATTGTACGGTGACCACGTCTGTACACAGACAGGAAGGGAATGATAGAAAAATGATTGTACGGTGACCACGTCTGTACACAGACAGGAAGGGAATGATAGAAAAATGATTGTACGGTGACCACGTCTGTACACAGACAGGAAGGGAATGATAAAAAAATGATTGTACGGTGACCACGTCTGTACACAGACAGGAAGGGAATGATAGAAAAATGATTGTACGGTGACCACGTCTGTACACAGACAGGAAGGGAATGATAGAAAAATGATTGTACGGTGACCACGTCTGTACATAGACAGGAAGGGAATGATAGAAAAATGATTGTACGGTGACCACGTCTGTACACAGACAGGAAGGGAATGATAAAAAAATGATTGTGTGGTGACCACGTCTGTACACAGACAGGAAGGGAATGATAGAAAAATGATTGTATGGTGACCACGTCTGTACACAGACAGGAAGGGAATGATAGAAAAATGATTGTGTGGTGACCACGTCTGTACACAGACAGGAAGGGAATGATAGAAAAATGATTGTATGGTGACCACGTCTGCACACAGACAGGAAGGGAATGATAGAAAAATGATTGTATGGTGACCATGTCTGCACACAGACAGGAAGGGAATGATAGAAAAATGATTGTATGGTGACCATGTCTGCACACAGACAGGAAGGGAATGATAGAAAAATGATTGTATGGTGACCATGTCTGCACACAGACAGGAAGGGAATGATAGAAAAATGATTGTATGGTGACCACGTCTGCACACAGACAGGAAGGGAATCATAAAGAAATTGATTGTATGGAATGAAGAAAGCGAGGGTAACATGTCAGGTGGGATGAAGATGGGGGAAACGATGCAAATAATGAAATAAAGTAGAACACGTCAATTATGATGAAGATCGGGGAACGATAGAAATACAGAAACAAAGGTGAACATGTCAAGTATGAAGAAGATGGGGAAACGATAGAAACAAAGAAACAAAGGTGGACATGTCAGGCATGATGACGATGGGGAAACGATAGAAACAAAGAAACAAAGGTGGACATGTCAGGCATGATGACGATGGGGAAACGATAGAAACAAAGAAACAAAGGTGGACATGTCAGGCATGATGAAGTTGGGGAAACGATAGAAACAAAGAAACAAAGGTGGACATGTCAGACATGATTAAGATGGGGAAACGATAGAAACAAAGAAACAAAGGTGGACATGTCAGGCATGATGAAGTTGGGGAAACGATAGAAACAAAGAAACAAAGGTGGACATGTCAGACATGATTAAGATGGGGGAAACGATAGAAACAAAGAAACAAAGGTGGACATGTCAGGCATGATGACGATGGGGAAACGATAGAAACAAAGAAACAAAGGTGGACATGTCAGGCATGATGACGATGGGGAAACGATAGAAACAAAAAAACAAAGGTGGACATGTCAGGCATGAGTAAGATGGGGAAACGATAGAAACAAAGAAACAAAGGTGGACATGTCAGGCATGAGTAAGATGGGGAAACGATAGAAACAAAGGTGGACATGTCAGGCATGATTAAGATGGGGAAACGATAGAAACAAAGAAACAAAGGTGGACATGTCAGGCATGATGACGATGGGGAAACGATAGAAACAAAGAAACAAAGGTGGACATGTCAGGCATGATGACGATGGGGAAACGATAGAAACAAAGAAACAAAGGTGGACATGTCAGGCATGATGACGATGGGGAAACGATAGAAACAAAAAAACAAAGGTGGACATGTCAGGCATGAGTAAGATGGGGAAACGATAGAAACAAAGAAACAAAGGTGGACATGTCAGGCATGAGTAAGATGGGGAAACGATAGAAACAAAGGTGGACATGTCAGGCATGATTAAGATGGGGAAACGATAGAAACAAAGAAACAAAGGTGGACATGTCAGGCATGATGACGATGGGGAAACGATAGAAACAAAGAAACAAAGGTGGACATGTCAGGCATGATGACGATGGGGAAACGATAGAAACAAAGAAACAAAGGTGGACATGTCAGGCATGATGACGATGGGGAAACGATAGAAACAAAAAAAAACAAGGTGGACATGTCAGGCATGAGTAAGATGGGGAAACGATAGAAACAAAGAAACAAAGGTGGATATGTCAGGCATGAGTAAGATGGGGAAACGATAGAAACAAAGAAACAAAGGTGGACATGTCAGACATGATTAAGATGGGGAAACGATAGAAACAAAGAAACAAAGGTGGACATGTCAGGCATGATGACGATGGGGAAACGATAGAAACAAAGAAACCAAAATGGACAGACTGGCACATAACCAGCCATACAGACGGTACAGAGCCAACAGACTGGCACATAACCAGCCATACAGACGGTACAGAGCCAACAGACTGGCACACTAACCAGCCATACAGACGGTACAGCGCCAACAGACTGGCACATAACCAGCCATACAGACGGTACAGAGCCAACAGACTGGCACATAACCAGCCATACAGACGGTACAGAGCCAACAGACTGGCACATAACCAGCCATACAGACGGTACAGAGCCAACAGACTGGCACATAACCA
>CM065739.1:59211431-59216431 GCA_033310375.1 Conus canariensis
TCAAATCTATCGAGTCTTCCTGTCCTGAGTATCTCACCCACCTGTTACATCTTTACACCCCATCTCGAGCTTTACGTTCCTCATGTGACACTCGTATCTACAGTATCCCCACTGTTCGCACTAAAACCTTTGGTCAACGTTCCTTTGCCTATCAAGCTCCAACTACCTGGAATCAATTGCCTCGCTCTCTCAGATACTCACCCTCACTGCCCACATTCAAGCGCCTTCTCAAAACTCATCTGTTTCCTAGGTAACTTCGTCTTCCCTGTGACCCGACGTTTGCAATGTGTGATGCGAGTGTCTGCTTTGTGTGCGTTCGTGTCTGTGTGAGTGTGTGTTTGCGTGTATGCATGCTTGTGAGTTTGTGTCCTTGCTTTGGATTTTGATGCCTTTTTCTCATGTATGATTGTTATATATTGTGTGATTTGATGTCTGTTGTGATATTGTAAACGCCTAGGGCATTCAATTGATTAGGCGTCATAAATGTTCATAATAATAATAATAATAATTATAATATTTTTTGTTACAATCATTTGCAATAAATCTTTCATTTCAAACATTGCGCATGCTAGATGCTATTACGATAACTTTTTTGGTTACAATCATTTGCAATGATACTCCTACTCAAAAGGGGGAAACCGACACTTGTAAATACTTGTTAGTAGTCCATACATACGAGCAACAAAACTTCGGATGTCTGTCAACACTTGAAGCAAACAAACCCACAGAGCAAGACATCAAAACAGCCGAGCAAGTTGGGACTAGCCATCTCTTTGCATCAGCACCCAGTACATCTGTAGACTGTGGAGCATAGGACCTGGGAGCACAAACAACGATGAGAACCTAGCCATCTCTTTACGTCAGCACCCAGTACATCTGTAGACTGTAGAGCACAAGACCTTGACACCGCGCGGGCACCTGTCCATGTGTCCACTGGTGAAAGATCAGCTTGCTGTGTTGTAATGTGCTAGAGTTATAATCAATGAAAAAAGAAGGGGGGGGGGGGGGGAGGGGGGGGCATGCGTAACAACAACAACAAACAAAAAATTAGAAAAAAAAGACTCCATCTCATACACCTCTTACATCCAGTGGGGAAGGAAGATCGGAAGTAGCTTGCCAGCTGGAACACAAGTTGAAGGCATATTGGAAGGACAGTGGTGGAGTTGACGCTAACAGAAGAGTGGAATGGGTGTTGGAGAAAGAGTAAGATTTACAGTGGAAGTAGAGTGGAATTACTATTGCGAGAACAATGGAATGAACATTGGAAGGAGAGTAGAATGAATATTGGAAAGAGAGTAGAAGGAATATTGGAAAGAGAGTAGAATGAATATTGGAAAGAGAGTAGAATGAATATTGGAAGGAGAGTGAAATGAACATTGGAAGGAGAGTAGAATGGATATTGGAAGGAGAGAAGAATGAATATTGGAAGGAAGGCGGAATGAGAATTTGAAGGAAAGTGGAATGGACATTGGAAGGAGAATGGAATAGACAGAAAACGGAAAGAGGAAGAGAAAAAAAAGAATGAGAGTGGAAAGAACAGTAGAAAGAGAATGGCATGGAGGATGGGAGGAGAATGGCATGGAGGATGGGAGGAGAATGGCATGGAGGATGGAAGGAAAATGGCATGGAGGATGGAAGGAGAATGGCGTGGAGGATGGAAGGAGAATGGCATGGAGGATGGAAGGAGAATGGCGTGGAGGATGGAAGGAGAATGGCATGGAGGATGGGAGGAGAATGGCGTGGAGGATGGGAGGAGAATGGCATAGAGGATGGGAGGAGAATGGCATGGAGGATGGAAGGAGAATGGCATGGAGGATGGAAGGAGAATGGCGTGGAGGATGGAAGGAGAATGGCGTGGAGGATGGAAGGAGAATGGCATGGACGCTGAAAGGAGAACGGCATGGACGATGAAAGAAGAATGGCATGGACGATGAAAGGAGAATGGCATGGACGATGGCAGTGGAATGGCATGAACGATGGCAGGAGAATGGCATGGACTAATTACAGTCAGATGAAAATCTGACGTCACTCCGCCGAACAGAGACAGCTCGCTGGACCACACTGACTGGAAGAGGCCGTCTGTGCTTCAGGAAATGAAGACCCATTGCAGATGCTGTGAACGGTAAATGTTCCGCTGCTGCCAGGTCTGGAACCTGACGACGCTGTGAGTGTGTGATACGACGAGGGATAGATAACACTGAATAGGGGGAGGGGGGAGGGGGGGGGCAGGGGACGGGTAGGGATTACAGCGCGGTGTGACATGGAAAGTCATATCCAGGGATGACATCCCATGTTCCAACTGTCTGGCTCAGAGGGAATGGTGGGACAGACACACACACACACACACACACACACACACACACACACACACACACACACACACACACACACACACGATGCTGAGGGACAATGCTGCACAGAGAAGGGGGGGGGAGGGGAAAGGAGAGGGGCGGGAGGGGGGAAAGAGCAGACTGAGTGTGCGGGAAAGAAGTTGAAGACAAGTTGTGCAAAGTGGAAGAGCTCAGCGTAACATATTTCTCTCTCTCTCTCTCTCTCTCTCTCTCTCTCTCTCTCTCTCTCTCTCTCTCTCTCTCTCTCTCTCTCTCTCTCCGCCCACTGATCTTTCTGGCACTGACCTGGCAGAGGGAAAGTAATGGAGGAAATCAGAGGTCAGGTGATAATAGGATTGACTGATGACATGAGGAAATCAGAGGTCAGGTGATAATAGGATTGACTGATGACATGAGGAAATCAGAGGTCAGGTGATAATAGGATTGACTGATGACATGAGGAAATCAGAGGTCAGGTGATAATAGGATTGACTGATGACATGAGGAAATCAGAGGTCAGGTGATAATAGGATTGACTGATGACATGAGGAAATCAGAGGTCAGGTGATAATAGGATTGACTGATGACATGAGGAAATCAGAGGTCAGGTGATAATAGGATTGACTGATGACATGAGGAAATCAGAGATCAGGTGATAATTGGATTGACTGATGACATGAGGAAATCAGAGATCAGGTGATAATTGGATTGACTGATGACATGAGGAAATCAGAGATCAGGTGATAATAGGATTGACTGATGACATGAGGAAATCAGAGGTCAGGTGATAATAGGATTGACTGATGACAAGAGGAAATCAGAGGTCAGGTGATAATAGAGACTGATGACAAAATCAAGGTCAGTGTAATGCGATACAATGCACCTTCCCCCTGGCAGCTATAATGTGATTTACTCATGACAATTTAGGCTAGGTGTATACATGACCATCAATCAATGCAGGCTGTATACATGACCAATCAATGCAGGTTGTATACATGACCAATCAATGCAGGCTGTATACATGACCAGTCAATGCAGGCTGTATACATGACCATCAATCAATGCAGGCTGTATACATGACCAATCAATGCAGGCTGTATACATGACCAATCAGTTCAGGATTGTTCACAGTGAAGCAATCATAGGATTTACAAATGAGGTGGGCTTCATTTTCAATGACTGCAAAAATGGAAATTCAGCATGACCAGTGAAATAAATTTCATTCTCCATGATTACAAAAAGCAGGTTTTGGACGTGACCAAGTGACGAGGCTTCATATTCCGTGATTGCCAAAATGGGATTTTCAACATGACTTCTGTGTGTGGGCTTGATTCCAACTGACAGCAGTAACGGTTTTCAGCTAACCAGTCCACTGGGCTTCGCTGTCGGCGACAGTAATAACAGGATTTACACGTGACCATTTAATGCAGTCTTCATCCCTTATGACTGCAGTAATAGGATTTACGTGACCATTTAATGTGGACTTTATCCTCCATGATTGCAAGAATAGGATTTACACGTGACCATATAATGTGGACTTTATCCTTTGTGACGGCAAGAATAGGATTTATACGTGACCATTTAATGTGGACTTTATCCCTTGTGACTACCATAACAGAATTTGCACGTGACCATTTGATTATACCCCATGGCTGCAATAATAGGATTTACACATGGCCAGTCAATGTCGGAGAGAGAGAGAGAGAGTGGGGGGGGGAGGAGACAGACAGACAGACAGGACAAAGACAAGGACAGACAACAGACAGACAGACAGACAAGACAAGACAGACAGACAAACAGACAAGACAGAAACAGACAGACAGACAGACAGACAAACAAGAGAGGGCACAAGAGAGACAGACAGACAACAAACCGAAGAGAGAGAGAGAGAGACATACAGAAGAACAGACAAACGACAGAGAGAGAGAGAGAGACACAGAGAAGACAGACAGACAGACAAACCGACAGAGAGAGAGAGAGAGAGACAACAGAGAGAAGACCGACAGAGACAGACAGACAGACAGACAAACCGACAGAGAGAGAGAAGAGAGAGAGAGAGAGAGAAGAGAGAGAGAGAAAAGAGAGAGAGAGCAAGAGAGAGAGAGAGAGAGAGACGAGGAGGAAAAGTAAGAGGAAGCTTTCACATCCATGGCCCACAAAACTCCAGACGAGTTCTGATGCTGATGTTGACCGCTGTCCACACACTGACCACACTTCAGTCCCATGCAGTCCACGCACTGACCACACTACAGTCCACACACTGACCACACTACAGCCCACACACTGACCACACTACAGCCCACACACTGACCACACTACAGTCCCATGCAGTCCACACACTGACCACACTACAGTCCACACACTGACCACACTACAGTCCACACACTGACCACATTACAGTCCACACACTGACCACACTACAGTCCCATGCAGTCCACACACTGCCCACACCACAGTCCACACACTGACCACACTACAGTCCACACACTGACCACACTACAGTCCACACACTGACCACACTACAGTCCCATGCAGTCCAAACACTGACCACACTACAGTCCATACACTGACCACACCACAGTCCACACACTGACCACACTACAGTCCACACACTGACCGCCACACAGTCCACACACTGACCACACTACAGTCCACACACTGACCGCCACA
>CM065739.1:59221431-59228931 GCA_033310375.1 Conus canariensis
CCTATCTATTCTACCCCATCCCACCCCACCTATCTATTCTACCCCATCCCACCTATCTATTCTACCCCATCCCACCCCACCTATCTATTCTACCCCATCCCACCCTACCTATCTATTCTACCCCACCCCACCCCACCTATCTATTCTACCCCACCCCACCTATCTATTCTACCCCATCCCACCCTACCTATCTATTCTACCCCACCCCACCCCACCTATCTATTCTACCCCACCCCACCCTACCTATCTATTCTACCCCACCCCACCTATCTATTCTACCCCATCCCACCCTACCTATCTAGTCTACCACCCACCCCACCTATCTATTCACCCCACCCCACCTATCTATTCTACCCCACCCCACCCTACCTATCTATTCCTACCCCACCCCACCTATCTATTCTACCCCACCCCACCTATCTATCTACCCCACCCACCCCACCTATCTATTCTACCCCACCCCACCTATCTATTCTACCCCACCCCACCCCACCTATCTATTCTACCCCACCCACCCACCTATCTATCTACCCCACCCACCCCACCTATCTATCTACCCCACCCCACCTATCTATTCTAACCCCACCCCACCTATCTATTCACCCCACCCACCTATCTATTCTCTCCACCCCACCTATCTATTCACCCCACCCCCACCTATCTATTCTACCCCACCCCACCTATCTATTCTACCCCACCCCACCCCTACCTATCTATTCTACCCCACCCCACCTATCTATTCTACCCCACCCACCCACCTATCTATTCTACCCCACCCCACCTATCTATTCTACCCCACCCCCACCTATCTATTCTACCCCCCCATATCTACACACCCCACCCCACCTATCTATTCTACCCCACCCCACCCACCTATCTATTCTACCCCACCCCCACCTATCTATTCTACCCCACCCCACCTATCTATTCTACCACCCCACCTATCTATTACCCACCCCACCTAATCTATTCTACCCCACCCCACCTATCTATTCTACCCACCCCCTATTATTCTACCCACCACCCCACCTATCTATTCTACCCACCCCACCCCACCTATCTATTCTACCCCACCCACCCCACCTATCTATTCTACCCCACCCCACCTATCTATTCTACCCCACCACCCACCTATCTATTCTACCCCACCCACCCACCTATCTATTCTACCCCACCCCACCTATCTATTTCCCCACCCACCATCATTTACCCACCCCACCTATCTATTCTACCCCCACCCCACCTATCTATTCTACACCACCCCACCTATCTATTCTACCCCACCACCACCTATCTATTCTACCACCACCTCACCTATCTATTCTACCCCACCCCACCTATCTATTCTACCCCACCACCCACCTATCTATTCTACCCCACCCCACCTATCTATTCTACCCCATCTCACCCTACCTATCTATTCTACCCACCCACCCCACCTATCTATTCTACCCCACCCCACTTCTATTCTACCCCATCCACCCCACCATCATTCTACCCACCCCACTATCTATTCTACCCCACCCCACCATTCCTCTTCAACCCTGCCACAACACGTGACACACCTGCGTTGTTTGGAATGTAAAGGAGATTGACAAGAGCAGAACAACACATACAGCAACAGCAACAACAACGACAACGACACGACAACGACGAGACAACGACAACGACAACGACAACGACAACGACAACGACAACAACGCAACACACGCACACACACGCACGCACGCTCGCTCACAACACACACAACAACACACACACACACACCACACACACACACACTCACACACACACACACACACACACACACACACCCCACACAGAGTGTCAAACTCATCTGACCTGCCGTGAGAATCGAGCACTTGCCTGATCAGAAGAACAGTCTGTATCCAATGATGACGTATGCTGATGACCCGCTTGGGGTGATGACGTCAACGTGGGACTGGGCGAGGGCGCTCCAGACCCTGTGTGACGCGAGCTACTCCGAGAAGGGCGAGTCTTCAGCGAGCGACTGGGCAGCGGCGGCCTGCTGTCCGAGTTGTAGCCCGAGTTGTAGCTGGAGTTGTAGCCCCCCACGCTGTCCCTGTCACTCTCCCGCTCGCTCTCCCTGTCACTGCCTCTCCCCCTCTCCCGGCTGGCCCCTCTCCCGCGGGGACTTCTGCCCAGGGGTCGGAAGGAGGAGGAGGAGGAGGAGGTGACCCGGCACTGGCAGTGGCGGCAGAGGTCGCTGTCGGCGGACAGGTTGGCCAGGTCGCTCTCGCTGGTGCTGGGCGTGGTGGGCAGTCTGGGCATGGGGCCCGGCCAGGTCGTGCTGACCCCGGGCAACGGCTGCCGGCCATCCAGGAGGTCGTCGGTGTCGTTGTCGTTGTCGTTGTTGTCGTCCGACTCCAGGTCACTGTCTGGGTTCTTGTGGAGAGTCTCCAGCACCGAACACAGGCCTGACATGGTGGACATCCCTGCAGGACTCCGGCTGTGTGCTGTGTGCTATATGGAGGTTCCGGCTGTGTGCTGTGTGCTATGTGAAAACTCCGGCTGTGTGCTGTATGCTGTGTGAAGACTCAGGCTGTGTGCTGTATGCTGTGTGAAGACTCAGGCTGTGTGCTGTATGCTGTGTGAAGGCTCAGGCTGTATGCTGTGTGAAGGCTCAGGCTGTATGCTGTGCGAAGGCTCAGGCTGTGTGCTGTGTGAAGGCTCAGGCTGTGTGCTGTGTGAAGGCTCAGGCTGTGTGCTGTATGCTGTGTGAAGGCTCAGGCTGTCCTGTATGCTGTGTGAAGGCTCAGGCTGTGTGCTGTATGCTGTGTGAAGGCTCAGGCTGTGTGCTGTATGCTGTGTGAAGGCTCAGGCTGTGTGCTGTATGCTGTGTGAAGGCTCAGGCTGTATGCTGTATGCTGTGTGAAGACTCAGGCTGTGTGCTGTATGCTGTGTGAAGGCTCAGGCTGTGTGCTGTGTGAAGGCTCAGGCTGTGTGCTGTGTGAAGGCTCAGGCTGTGTGCTGTGTGCTGTGTGAAGGCTCAGGCTGTGTGCTGTGTGAAGGCTCAGGCTGTGTGCTGTATGCTGTGTGAAGGCTCAGGCTGTGTGCTGTATGCTGTGTGAAGGCTCAGGCTGTGTGCTGTGTGCTGTGGGAAGGCTCAGGCTGTATGCTGTGTGAAGGCTCAGGCTGTGGCGATGCAATGTCAAGTTTAGATGAGAATTATGGGACACCTTTCACTTTGATGGAACTAAGGGGCAGGGGGAAGGTAGATGTATTCTGAGGCGTGTTGGATGAAGAGGTATGCTAATGTTATCTGCAGTAAGACAGGATCGTGTTGTTTCTAGTACAGTTTAAGGCTGAAGGATGATTTTTCTTTAGGTCTGTTGGGTAAAAAGTGGCTTTCAATGAGGTTCATTGGAAGTTAACTGGACGTGAATTCATCTAGACATCTCTAAGGTAATCTGAAGTTATCTGGATGAAGAGAGCTTATAATGAGGTTTAAATGAAGTTGTCTTGGTCTGACATTTTACGAAATTTCCTGGACGAAGGGTGTTGTCTTGAGGTTTGTCTGGTTTGTTGTCTCATGACACAAGACGTCTTTGGGGATTAGTTTTTCTGTGGGGTGGGTTTGCTGATGTTATATGGTATGTTGTGATATATATTCTTTATATCATTCGGTGACATGTTGCTTTGTGTGTTGACAATATTTTGCTATGGTAGATGATGTTTTTCAGGGACTCTCGGGCAGAGGAAGCTGAAGAAGATCGATTTGTGATTGATGGCAGAGAACTCCACAGCAACCTGTTTTACACCTTGCAAAAAGTTGTTTGATCATCGACTTCATGTTTGGGCTTTAGCCAACACCTGATTTCCACTCATCAGTTTAGGAAACCAACATCGCCCAACATTTAGTTGTTAGTATTGCCATTGCTGGGGACAAAATGTAAGCCATTGTCAAAAGTAGCTGTTTTAGTTTGAACCCCTACATCACTGATAAACACACTCCTTGCAGAACTTGTATACACACAGTGCGCATTGTGGACACACTTCCTGTCGACCTGATTACAATTGTCTGTATACGATACACTTTGTCAACACAGTCTCAGCACTGCTGACGACTGGTAAATCACTAGGTCTATAACCTATATACGATACACTTTGTCAACACAGTCTGAGTACTCCGGACGACTGGTAAATCACTAAGTCTATAACCTATATACGATACACTTTGTCAACACAGTCTGAGCACTGCTGACGACTGGTAAATCCCTAGGTCTATAACCTATACTAACAGACATATGTCGGCACCATGACGTTACCGGAAATTGCAGCCTATGCACAGGTTCTCCCCCTTTCTTCTAAACCTGTCTGAAATGGCCAGGCTATGGTCATGCTGTCTGAAATGGCCAGGCTATGGTCATGTTGTCTGAAATGGCCAGGCTATGGTCATGCTGTCTGAAATGGCCAGGCTATGATCATGCTGTCTGAAATGGCCAGGCTATGGTCATGTTGTCTGAAATGGCTAGGCTATGGCCATGCTGTCTGAAATGGCCAGGCTATGGCCTTGCTGTCTGAAATGGCTAGGCTATGGCCATGCTGTCTGAAATGGCCAAGCTACGGTCATGCTGTCTGAAATGGCCAAGCTATGGTCATGCTGTCTGAATTGGCCAAGCTATGGTCATGCTGTCTGAAATGGCCAGGCTATGGTCATGCTGTCTGAAATGGCTAAGCTATGGTCATGCTGTCTGAAATGGCCAGGCTATGGTCAAGCTGTCTGAAATGGCCAAGCTATGGTCATGCTGTCTGAAATGGCCAAGCTATGGTCATGCTGTCTGAAATGGCCAGGCTATGGTCATGCTGTCTGAAATGGCCAAGCTATGGTCATGCTGTCTGAAATGGCCAGGCTATGGCCATGCTGTCTGAAATGGCCAAGCTACGGTCAAGCTGTCTGAAATGGCCAGGTATGGCCATGCTGTCTGAAATGGCCAAGCTACGGTCAAGCTGTCTGAAATGGCCAGGCTATGGTCATGCTGTCTGAAATGGCTAAGCTATGGTCATGCTGTCTGAAATGGCCAGGCTATGGTCATGCGGTACAGCTGACTAGGATCTGGAACAGTCTGAATCAAGGTCCTCTCACCTCAGACTCAAACGCCAATCCATTTCTTGTCAAAACATTGCATTGTCTGATAAGAAGCCATCTTCCCTGGAAGCCTGGGCCAGCCAGACAATGGTGTACGTGGGCCCCAGCCAGTACACTCCCAGGTCCCAGTCAGTAGACTGCCAGGTCCTAGTCACAAGACTCGTAGATCCTAGTCACAAGACTCCTAGCTTAGTCAGAAGACTCCTAAGTTCCAGTCAGAAGACTCCTAGGTCAGCCAGTAGACTGCTAGGTTCCAGCCAGTAGACTCCTAGGTCCCAGCCGGCACAGTGGATTGGCATCCATCAGCACAGAGCAGTATCCACAACCAGAACGGCATGCCTCACAGGTAGGGATCAAGCTAAGAGAGGGGGTGGACTGGACAGTGGACACAGCGTTAATCCAACACACCACGGTCACTGCAACCTCCCTGTGTCCACCTTGGCTCTGTCCTGAAGGGGGTGGAGACAGCATCATCCCAGCCAGCCTTAATCAGAGCATCCTCCATGTGTCCACCTTGTCTCTGTCCTGAAGGGGGTGGAGACAGCATCATTCCAGCCAGCCTCAATCAGAGCATCCTCCCTGTGTCCACCTTGGCTCTGTCCTGAAGGGGGTGGAGACAGCATCATTCCAGCCAGCCTCAATCATAGCATCCTCCATGTCCACCTCGTCTCAACAGTCACAGCAGTATTCCTGCGTGCACCTCGTGTCAGCCCTGAAGCGGAATTGCAGGACCATCGCTCTCCTGGCGGTCTGCATCCTGAAAGACAGAGCCCATCACACATAACGTCTGCACTCTTTGATATGCTCTTTGACATAACTCCAGAGAGGTAGTGAAGACCATTCTTGAACCAGACACTGTCATTCTTCCAGAACAATTAGCTCAGAGTAACAACGCTCAGTTTTAAGCGCCGAACATAGCGTTCAATATCTGCACATTCTCAGCTTACTGTAGAGCATTTTCGACCAACAAGAGATGGACAAAAAGCATGTCAAACACTCACCTTTGTGCCACACTGTGGCCCTTCCCTGAAGATAAGACGACGACTCTCACCATTCAGTAAGATTCCGCACAAGACGTCCACTCCCTTCCTGAGGACAGGATGGAGCTGCCGCACAGCACACACAGCCAGGGACTTGAAGCGTGGGGTTGAACTAACATTGCAGGGAGCGTGGCGCTGTGCATGTGAGCCGTGTCACAGCGGGGCTCAGTGGCTGTGGGAGAGGTCCAAGGCTTAATTCCCCTGATCCCCTGTGGAATGGCTGTCAGGCCTCAGTGAACGGAGCTGCCGGGGCCTTGCATAACACGCAGTGGGCCCGCCACCTCCGCTCTGCTGCCTCCGACACTCCGGGCATGTGAACGACTCTGATCAACTCTGTGTGTGTGTGTGTGTGTGTGTGTGTGTGTGTGTGTGTGTGTGTGTGTGTGTGTGTGTGTGTGTGCGCGCGCGCGCGCGCGCGCGCGTGTGTGTGTGTGTGTGTGTGTAGTTACGAATTTACTTACGCATTCGAACACTGAATTCCACCTAACCTGTACATTTTACAGCGGGCAAAAATTGTGACGACCAGGGATTGAAATGAATGTTTTCATTGTTGAACAGACAAAACGTCTGGCAACTGGTATGTCTTTGAAGCTTTCTGTTCTACAGTTACACCGTTGCATTCCAAGATACCGTTTGATTCTATTGTATGGTAACATCGTAGTATTGTACCATGCTGGCATTCGTCTGTCTGGAGAGACAATGGTGTAGCGCCATGGATCAGTTGTGGAGTTGCAGCCCATACTGTGGCTGAAGAGCCCGATCCTTGAGCGGCAGACTCTGTTTCACCTGCTACAGTGAAGTCTCGGTCATCAGTGTCTGTGGGTGCCGACGCAATTCTTTGCCGTCTGTGGCGCCTCTGTTCTTCCCACTGGGCCTCTCTCCTCTGCTCTGCTCTGCTTGCTTGATGCCGGCGTTGATGGTGGACCGCCAGCTGACCCGGTCTGAAGCTGCTGTCTCCAGGTCTGCTGGGTTGGGGCTGCCTGCACTCCGGCGGCACTTTCAGGCATCCTTGCAGCGGAGGGCGGACCGTCCTGAGGGTCTGGAACCTGTAGCATTGTGCTCTATGGTGATATCATTTCATTCTTTTCTACGGTGATACCGTTGCATTCTATAGTTTGGTGGTGTCCTATTCCATTGCCACCATACCGTGATTGTTTAGCACCAGATCGCTGTTCAGTACCAACAGCACCAACATTTGAAATGGGTTTTTCCTGACATACCGAACTCTGATAACTCTGATAACGTTGTACCACAAAGATTTGCGACAAATCTTTTGTTAACACTGAACGATTTATCTCATCTGATCAACATTGCCATTCGGTGAAAAGACAGGAGAAGACAGAGTGGGGA
>CM065739.1:59236431-59261431 GCA_033310375.1 Conus canariensis
GCCTTATAGCAGTTCCAGGAGAGAGATTTCTACTTAAATATAAATTAAGAAAAACAAGGACCCCAGAACAGTTCCCTGTGGTACACCTGACAAGACTGGTTTACAGTGGGATGACGACCCTTCCACAACAACTTTCTGCGTTCTCCCAATGAAGAATGATCTAGCCCATTTTAGCAAAGAACCGCCAATGCCGATGTGTTCTAATTTAAGCAGTAGGCCCTCATGGTCAGCCTTATCAAAGGCTTTAGAAAAGTCTAATAAAATTGCATCTATTTGCTGTCTGTTGTTAAGACAGTTATTAAAATCATTGAGAGTTGTTATAAGTTGAGTCGCTGTTGCTCACAGAACATTACATGGTTAACATGAATCGAATACATACATGTACAATAAATAATAATTGTTTCCATAGACATTTATAAATCAAAAGGAGCCACCCCCCTCCCCCAGCCCCCTCCTTCTCTCTCCCTTAGAATGTCACAGTTATATGTCAACTGGTCATTTGTGTATTAACCGCTAGACTGCCAGTGCTGATCACCAAATTCGAAAATTCTCCGGATTTCAAGGTAAAATTAAAAGGTAAGTTTGACAGAAAATGGTCAGATCACCAAAACCATCCCTTTTCATGATGGTTGATATTTTCTTCCACTGAGAGAATGGCGCTTAAAATGAGACCAGGTCAACATGGATAATAAAACTGTAAACAGTTTTTTGAAAATTGGCGAAGTTCAGTAAGGAGTGGACGAAAAAGCAGAAGAAAATTCTCAGAAGATAGTTATGATTTTTGGCCATGTTGCCATTTTAATTTTCTTGTAATCAAGTCAAAACCATACAATGTCACTGATCATTAGCATTACAAGATTTTTTGTCTTGTTTAATGTTAGTTTACCATGGTGCTGTGTATGAAGCAAAGTTCGACTAAAACTGAAAGTGCTACAGAGTCTAACTTGTCACACTACATGTGAGTGCCATGCATGAATTTGGAATACTACAATCAAATTAGAAGTGCAGCGCTGGGATTTTGAGAGTTTGGCAGCACTATGATTGCTGAACTCAGAAACTTGGAGATGATGACTGTCTGACTTCTACAAATAGATTGCATCTAGAAACTAAGGCACCTGATACTAGTGATAGAGATGGAGATCTCAGGAAGTGTAATTGATACAAAAAGGGCTTTTGGTCCATTCCACTGAATCGGTAATGTTCACGTGATACATCATGAGGAAGTTTTCAACTTAAAAGGGCAAGGAAAACCAAAATGCATCACTATCCTTACATCAAAATCACATGGCTACTTCACGTGCTTAAGGTTCTTCACAGTCACAGAGCAGCTAGCTTTGGACCAGTGATAGGTGAAAATCTGCTGTGATGGAAAATGGTTGACATGGTTCACTTTTGTGTCTGATAAAACTCAGTAGTTCCGGAACGGGTATACTTTCTTCTTATATTAACAAATCTGAGGGCAGATGGGAAGTCAAAAAAGTTCTCAAAACTCTGTCTGCTTGTGCGTAAATTGATAACTAATTGGTTGTGGAAGAGATTAAACTTAGCTAAGCAAGCAAATTAGCATGTGTGAAAATGATGAACAAGATGGCAAATACCATTACAAAAACAAAGTCCACAAATACTTACAAAGTCTATAATACCAGACCTTCAGATGATAACATGAACAGTAGCCATAGTGTGAATAAGGACAGAAATTGGAAAGGCAGAAAATATTGGTTTCTGCACAGTCAGCAAATGTGCATTCTCAATCACTAATACCAATCATGGTAGAAATGCTGTGAGTGTACTACAAACATGTGTATACACATACACATCTGCACAGCATTATAATTGATATATTTGCAAGAAGATATACTGTGCTCCTGATAATTCTTGAAATTTTGGTTTGTTCCTTAGGGAAGGATGTTGGGGTAGGCATGCTTGCTAATAGCTTGTGAATTTGTCATGAGATGATGACATACATTATGATACAATTGTAGCACAGATGCATCTCTATCGTTTCAGAATAAAATGCATTCTCGAGCGAAGACTAGTATTATATTCTCAGGTCATGTCCAGAACTTGAGTAAGCCTTGTTTATATTATGTATTGATGGAAATTTTGGAATCTGTCAATCATTAAGTGTATCAGACTTTTTTTAAATATAATTTTTGTTCATTAAATCTATCAGTATCAGACTTGTTTGGAATATTTTTATTTGATAAAATTGATTACTGTTTAAATCATATTACACCAGTCTTGTTTGGAATATTACGTTTTAATTTGATTTTAGGTGATGTAAACTGTTGGTCTATTAGCCTTTGTGTGTGTGTGTGTGTGTGTGTGTGTGTGTGTGTGTGTGTGTGTGTGTGTGTGTGTTCGTAGGTGTGTCTGTGTGTGTGTATAATTTCTGTCTGTGTCTCTCTCTCTCTCTCTCTCTCTCTCTCTCTCTCCTTTTTCTTTTTGATATCTGCTATTATTATCAGCCACGTTTACAATGTTTTTGTTTTTTTTAAGCTGTCATAAGTTGTTTGTTTCCATTTGATTGACTGACTGAAAATTTTGCCATCAACCCAAATGTTACTTGTTCACTGCTGGAAGTAGTGGAAAGATTATGAGGCAGTGACTGGCACTGCTGGTACTGTGGTAGACACGTGGCTATGCCTCGCTTTACAGGCAGTGACTGGCACTGCTGGCACTGTGGTAGACACGTGGCTATGTCTCGCTTTACAGGCAGTGACTGGCACTGTGGTAGGCACGAGGCTATGCCACGCTGTACTGTCAGGTCGCATATGAGACCAGGAAAGCCTGATTTCAAGTTCTTAGCATAATAAGAAATTACAGCTGAAACTGTGGGCACAATATTGAAGATTGACAGAAACACTGAAGTCATGAAACATTAAGTAGACAGATCTCACTGATGATTAATGATTAATAGATTATGTTGTTCATCAGTCATGCATTCGACAGAAACAGATATGAATTTAATGTTTTATAATGAAACATTAAGCAGACAGAAATCACTGATGATCAATGATTATGTTGTTCACCAGTCATGCTGTCGCTGATGCAGTGCAGTATGTGCTTGAAGTTGAACTGCTACAGTTTTCCTGTTGGATTTTATAGTGTGTCACTCCTTCAGAGTCATAGGAACAGTTTTAAAGTATTGATACCAAACTGTGCGGGCCTCTTTCATGCAGCGGATATTCATCTTGAAAGTGTGATGTGACATTGCCACATTGGCGTAAATCAAGCAACCTTTCCCTAAACTACAGGTGGAAAATCATCCCACCTTCCCTATTTTTTAGAAGTTATGTACTGACCAATATCTTTTCACTGTCTTAATGGATGGAATCACTAGTTCCACATATTTTTCAATGCTTCAGCAGTCATTGAGGCGGCATGCTGGAGAGGTGGTTGGAGTATGTTGGAGGGGTGCACGCATGGTCAGTGGTTGTGGCCGTGTGTGGTGTGGCCTGGATCCTCTACAGATCACGCCAAAAGGTCCAGTGTCCCCCAGCCAACGCTTCTGAAAATAGTGTAAGTGACTGGATGTGTCAGTACTGTGGTTAGTAGAAGATATAGAGAGCACTGGATCTGTAAGGTACACAACACCTGTGTGGTGGTGTTGAGTTTGCTGTTTTGATTCCATATAGGCTGATGGAAGTGCTTGCTCTGCAGACAGATATTGTCGGAATATTAGCAGGGTTAACAACATTATCCATTCGTTTCCTTGGAAGGTGAAACTGATAGTTTTTGATTAGTTTTTTTAACTGCACCTTAGCATCACTGGATTGCTTCTTCTCCCTCCCCCACACCTCCCATCTCCCGTAACCCCTGATTCAGCTCTGTACCAGGACGTAGTAAGAAAGAACATGTCGTGCACTATCAGTTTAACTCTTTCAGCTCTGTGCCAGGACGTAGTAAGAAAGAACATGTTGTGCACTATCAGTTATAACTCTTTCAGCTGTGTACCAGGATGCTGTTTGGGCACCATTGAACTTCATTCTCACCTGTGCCCAAACAGCATTCCAGTGAAAAAGTAACAGTCATGACGCTGATACCATACAATTGTTTAAAAGCCTGTCTGCAACAAATATGCCAAAAATCATGTCAACTGAATTGGAATGAACAACAATCAAAGCTGTTATCATTGGACTTAACTAGAACTGCAGTGTGATCCGACTGATCGATGCACATGTTTATATGGATTTTTGCTACTTTGTTTATATGACACTGTCAGAATGTTCATGAATACAAGCCATCATTGTTACACTCATAAAAGCTACATTGTCATCCAAGTATAACTTTGAAAATGTATCCAAATGCTCAATGTCTTTGTATGTACCTTCATGTCTGAATAAAAACATGTTGAAAACAAAAAACAAACAAAAAAACAAACAAGATATGAAAGTGTACCTGAACGTGCCCGGTTGTCCAGTCAGATCAGTGTAAAGTGGCCAGGTGAGAAAGGCTGCTGATGCAGTGAACTCAGAAGGGTTGTGAGTATGAAGGGAAAATGGCTGATTTTCAGGCATTTGGTCTAGATGACATTTGTTCATTTGGACAGTTGATCTTACTTTTGCATACAGACTGCAAACTGTTTCTTGACTTCTTGCAATGATTTCTAGGACCTGTGTGTGTGTGTGTGTGTGTGTGTGTGTGTGTGTGTGCGCGCACGCAGTGCGGCATGTGTTTTGCACTGCTGTGCTGCATTGCATAGACCAAACTTTGGTTACAGGGTGTAGATTTGGCTGCAAGATTTGTCTGTGAATTTGCCTGAAGGCTATTTGAAAAGATGCTTTGACTGTTGACAGTGTAAAGTACACTAACACAGTGCAGAACGCTGTCACTTTCGATGACTGTGACAGTGTAAAGTACACTAACACAGTGCAGAACGCTATCACTTTCGATGACTGTGACAGTGTAAAGTACACTAACACAGTGCAGAACGCTATCACTTTCGATGCTCTTTGTACTTTGTTTTGTTTCTCACTTTTTCTCTGTGTTTCTTTCATCAGTGCTTTGTTTTTCCTGTTTTCTTTTTCCTGTCTTCTGTTCCTGTGCCTTCTTGTGAATTGTGCCTTCAAACCACTCATTGGTTCAGATTTTGGGGCATGAAAACTCGCAGTCTGCCCAGCAGTAGTTGGTTCCAGACCCTGTTCAGAGGAGGTTAGGCAGCAAAAGGGAAGGGATGGGCCCTTGACAGCGTGAACCTCTGACGGTTCATTGCCCCCGCCACCATTACACTGTGGGACCTTGTTTTTTAATCCCTTAAAGCATGTTAACTGCTCATCTCTTTAACATTGTTTCTGTTTCACGAGTGAGTTCACATTGTTCTTTTAGCTATACATGGTCAGTTTATTGAAGCAATCAGTTTAATAGTGTTGTAGTTACCCCCTTTATTGTGTTAATCAGTACTGATTAAGTTAACATGCTTTATTTGGTTGTCCCATTTATTGTGTTAATCAGTACTGATTAAGTTAACATCCTTTGTTTGGTTGTCCTATTTACTGTGTTAATCAGTACTGATTAAGTTAACAGGCTCATTTTTGATAGCTCTGGTTAGCCTGTTTATTGTCAGAAACTTTCTAGTTGGCCTTTTCATCATTATCAAAGTGAGTTGGTTATTGTTGACCTGTTTTAGATTGTAAAACTTGTACGTATATATATATAGGCACAGTTAGCCTGTTTCTTGATAGTTTTTCAAGGTATACAATTTGTCTTTTCAATGTATTGACAGAGGTAGTGACAAAGTTTGGCAGTTACACTTGTCATGTTTATTGATTTTTGATAGTTATAGTGTATCTGTTTATTGAGTTTTGATAGGTGTAGTGGGTTTGTTTATTGACTCTCTGAAGCCATGATCAACCTGTTCATTGACTTTTTATGTTACACTTGACCTGTGCATTGAGTTTTGGTAATTAATAGTTGGTTTGTTTAATGAGGTTTGGTAGTGTTACCTGATCTGTTAATTGAGTGTGATTGTTGTGAGTGGCCTATTTATTGATGTAGATGTTACGTAATTGGTTTTAATAGTTTTGTTTCTGCAGCAAGCCTTTTGATAACACAATCGAAATACACTATCATTCATTGATTCAGCAGCAAAAGTAATTATTCTCGAGTTGATTTTAAGGAACAAAGTGATTTATTAATTAACTGTAGAAACTAATTCAAATTAAAACTTGTCATAGGTGCTATTACAAGCAAAGCACCAGTGTTAGCTTGAAATGCAGTTAATCTGATGCTGTTTTGCCTGTAATCATCACTGTGCCTTTGTTCTGTCTCTTGTAATCATCACTGTGCCTTTGTTCTGTCTGTTGTAATCATCACTGTGCCTTTGTTCTATCTGTTGTAATCATCACTGTGAATTTGTTCTATCTGTTGTCATAATCATCACTGTGCCTTTGTTCTGTCTGTTGTAATCATCACTGTGCCTTTGTTCTACCTGTTGTCGTAATCATCACTGTGCCTTTGTTCTGTCTGTTGTCATAATCATCACTGTGCCTTTGTTCTACCTGTTGTCGTAATCATCACTGTGCCTTTGTTCTATCTGTTGTAATCATCACTGTGCCTTTGTTCTATCTGTTGTCATAATCATCACTGTGCCTTTGTTCTATCTGTTGTAATTATCACTGTGCCTTTGTTCTATCTGTTGTAATCATCACTGTGCCTTTGTTCTATCTGTTGTAATTATCACTGTGCCTTTGTTCTATCTGTTGTAATCATCACTGTGCCTTTGTTCTATCTGTTGTCGTAATCATTACTGTGCCTTTGTTCTATCTGTTGTAATCATCACTGTGCCTTTGTTCTATCTGTTGTAATCATCACTGTGCCTTTGTACTATCTGTTGTTATAATCATCACTGTGCCTTTGTTCTATCTGTTGTAATCATCACTGTGCCTTTGTTCTGTCTGTTGTAATCATCACTGTGCCTTTGTTCTATCTGTTGTCATAATCATCACTGTGCCTTTGTTCTATCTGTTGTAATCATCACTGTGCCTTTGTTCTACCTGTTGTCGTATTCATCACTGTGCCTTTGTTCTATCTGTTGTAATCATCACTGTGCCTTTGTTCTATCTGTTGTAATCATCACTGTGCCTTTGTTCTATCTGTTGTAATCATCACTGTGCCTTTGTTCTACCTGTTGTTGTAATCATTACTGTGCCTTTGTTCTATCTGTTGTAATCATCACTGTGCCTTTGTTCTATCTGTTGTAATCATCACTGTGCCTTTGTTCTATCTGTTGTAATCATTACTGTGCCTTTGTTCTATCTGTTGTAATTATCACTATGCCTTTGTTCTATCTGTTGTAATCATCACTGTGCCTTTGTTCTATCTGTTGTCGTAATCATCACTGTGCCTTTGTTCTATCTATTGGAATTATCACTGTGCCTTTGTTCTATCTGTTGTAATCATCACTGTGCCTTTGTTCTATCTGTTATCGTAATCATCACTGTGCCTTTGTTCTATCTGTTGTAATTATCACTGTGCCTTTGTTCTATCTGTTATCGTAATCATCACTGTGCCTTTGTTCTATCTGTTGTAATTATCACTGTGCCTTTGTTTTATCTGTTATCGTAATCATCACTGTGCCTTTGTTCTATCTGTTGTAATTATCACTGTGCCTTTGTTCTATCTGTTGTAATCATCACTGTGCCTTTGTTCTATCTGTTGTAATTATCACTGTGCCTTTGTTCTATCTGTTGTAATCATCACTGTGCCTTTGTTCTATCTGTTGTTATAATCATCACTGTGCCTTTGTTCTATCTGTTATAATTACTAATTATCACTGTGCCTTTGTTCTGTCTGTTGTAATCATCACTGTGCCTTTGTTCTATCTGTTGTAATTATCACTGTGCCTTTGTTCTATCTGTTGTCATAATTGTCATGGTGCCTTTGTTCTATCTGTTGTCATAATCGTCACGGTGCCTTTGTTCTATCTGTTGTCATGGTTGACAGGAGCAACAGAGAGCGGCTGTGTCTGCTGTCAGCACCAGCGGACGGAAAAGGAAGAAGCAGCCACGACAGAAACGAACATTAAAAGTCTTCTATGGCACACAGACCGGAAAGGCAAAGGTGAACAAACTAGCTGTGTTTCTGGAATTGTTAAAACCCAGAATGAAATAAGAACAATGCATCATCGTAATGAACAGCCAGAATAAAGTGATAACAAATCTGAAACATGGCAGACAGTCAGAATAGAAACACAGCAGTGAGAACAAAACGGTTACCATGAAGGGACATAACAACAGGGCTCCCTGTTGCAGGCTTACTGAGGAAGTGTTGAGGACCCTACCTGAGGATGTAAGGGAGTCCTCATGACGTTGAGTGGGTCCCACCTCCAGTGTTTACCCTGTGGAAAGGCGGGAAGGGGGTGTAACTTTTAAATTAGAACTGGTCTTAAAATCTGCCTAAATGTGGGTGTACACATGCATGATGTATAGAGAAGACTTGATGTGCATGATGATGTAGATACACACATACACAATCCTCTATCTTTGTGTTCCTGTTCACATGCATGATGTATAGAGAAGACTTGATGTACATAATGATGTAGATACACATATTCACAATCCTGTTTTCATGTTCCTGTACACAAGCATGATGTATCTAGAGAAGACTTGATGTACATGATGATGTAGATGCACACATACACAATCCTGTTTTTATGTTCCTGTACACATGCATGATGTATAGAGAAGACTTGATGTACATGATGATGTAGATGCACACATACACAATCCTGTTTTTATGTTCCTGTACACATGCATGATGTATAGAGAAGACTTGATGTACATGATGATGTAGATGCACACATACACAATCCTGTTTTTATGTTCCTGTACACATGCATGATGTATCTAGAGAAGACTTGATGTACATGATGATGTAGATGCACACATACACAATCCTGTTTTCATGTTCCTGTACACAAGCATGATGTATCTAGAGAAGACTTGATGTACATGATGATGTAGATGCACACATACACAATCCTGTTTTCATGTTCCTGTACACATGCATGATGTATAGAGAAGACTTGATGTACATGATAATGTTGATACACACATACACAATCCTCTATCTTTGTGTTCCTGTACACATGCATGATGTATAGAGAAGACTTGATATTCATGTTGATGTAGATGCACACATACACAATCCTCTGTTTTCATGTTCCTCTACATATGCAGAAAGCCAGCTTTACATTTACAGGTGGAAGTTATGTATGTATGATGCTTAGATGACAACTCTCAATGTATGTGTGGATGTTTACTTGCACATAGACCACACTTCATTTCATATGATTGACATGTGGACCCACACATGCGCATAGACCACACTTGAGTTATGTGTGGATATACACTTGCACATAGACAAAACTTCATTTAGCAATATTCACATGTGGGTCTACACATGCACATAGACAACATTTCAGTTTTATGTGGATTTACACTTGCACACACAACACCCCATTTTGATGTTGTTTTATGTGAGTTTACACTTGCATGCAGGTAACACTTCATTTACATCGTTTACATGCATATGTACTTACGCACATAGACAGTGCACATGAACAACACTTCATTGAACATCAAGAAATGTGGATGACACATGCACACACACATCAGTTCCTTTAACATATTTTACATTTGGCTGTACACATGCACACAGACAACACTTCCTTTAACAGCATTTACATTTGGCTTTACACATGCATACAGACACTTCCTTGAACAGCATTTACGTGTGGACAACACATGCACATTGACAACTCTTCCTTTAACATAACTTGCATGTGGATGACACATGCACACAGACACTTCGCATATCTCAGTTTACATTTGGCTTTACACATGCATACAGACAACACTTCCTTAAACAGCATTTACATGAGGATAACACATGCACACAGACAACACTTCCTTTAACTTAATTCACATCTGGCTTTACACATGCACACAGACAACATTTCCTCTGACATCCTATACATGTGTGTGACACCTGCATAGACCCAACATTGTTGGGCACTGTGTTGATAATGTGGGGACAGAGGGGGTGAGGGTCAGCACTGGCACTGTGTCCAGGACATGGAGAGATGTGTTGTTGTTCAAGTTCAGTGTGTCCAGGACATGGAGAGATGTGTTGTTGTTCAAGTTCAGTGTGTCCAGACATGGAGAGATGTCTTGTTGTTCAAGTTCAGTGTGTCCAGGACATGGAGAGATGTGTTGTTGTTCAAGTTCAGTGTGTCCAGGACATGGAGAGATGTGTTGTTGTTCAAGTTCAGTGTGTCCAGGACATAGAGAGATGTGTTGTTGTCAAGTTCTGTGTGTCCAGGACATGGAGAGATGTCTTGTTGTTCAAGTTCAGTGTGTCCAGGACATGGAGAGATGTGTTGTTGTTCAAGTTCAGTGTGTCCAGGACATGCAGAGATGTGTTGTTGTTCAAGTTCAGTGTGTCCAGGACATGGAGAGATGTGTTGTTGTTCAAGTGCACTGTGTCCAGGACATGCAGAGATGTGTTGTTGTTCAAGTTCAGTGTGTCCAGGACATGGAGAGATGTGTTGTTGTTCAAGTTCAGTGTGTCCAGGACATGGAGAGATGTGTTGTTGTTCAAGTGCACTGTGTCCAGGACATGCAGAGATGTGTTGTTCAAGTTCAGTGTGTCCAGGACATGGAGAGATGTGTTGTTGTTCAAGTTCTGTGTGTCCAGGACATGGAGAGATGTGTTGTTGTTCAAGTGCACTGTGTCCAGGACATGGAGAGATGTGTTGTTCAAGTGCACTGTGTCCAGGACATGGAGAGATGTGTTGTTCAAGTTCAGTGTGTCCAGGACATGGAGAGATGTATTGTTGTTCAAGTTGAGTGTGTCCAGGACATGGAGAGATGTATTGTTGTTCAAGTTCAGTGTGTCCAGGGCATGGAGAGATGTGTTGTTCAAGTTCAGTGTGTCCAGGACATGGAGAGATGTGTTGTTGTTCAAGGTGTTGTTGATGTGGTCCTGCAGGCACTGGCGGAGACACTGGGTGCAGAGGTCAAAGGTCAAGGTTACCAGGTGGAGGTCATTGACCTGAAGGAATATGATCCTGAAGACAGATTATCTCACGAGGTAGGTGCAGTTGTCAGTGGTACAAGAGTACGCTTTTACTGTAGAGTGAAGAAAGACAGCATGTGATGAAGGTGCAACTGTCAGTTGTACAAGAGTGCACTTGTACTATAGAGTCTGAAGAGTGACAGCATGATGAAGGTGCAACTGTCAGTTATACAAGAGTGCACTTGTACTATAGAGTATGAAGAAAGAGCATATGAAGGTGCAACTGTCAGTTGTACAAGAGTGCACATGTACTGTAGAGTATGTAGAAAGAGCATATGATGAAGATGCAACTGTCTGTGGTACAAGAGTATGCTTGTACTGTAGTCTGACGAAAGCATTTGAGGTGAACAGTCAATGGTAGAAGAGTACACTTGTACTGTAGAGTCTGAAGAAAGGCAGCAAAAGAGGAAGGTGTGACTGTCAGTGGAACAAGAGTGCGCTAGTACTGTAGAAAGCATGAGGAAGGTGTACTGTCAGCGATAGAAGAGTGCACTTGCCCTATAAAGTATGAGGAAACAGCACATGAGGAAGGTGCAACTGTCAATTGTACAAGAGTATACATGCATGACATGAGAGCAGATCATGTCATGCTTTGTAAGGCTGCCAGAGGTGTAAAAGTGCATAGGTACCTTGGAGTCTGAAGACAGATCGCTGACTGGCAGTTTCAGTAGCCAGTGGTCCAAGCAGGCCAGGTGATGGACATGGAAAACATGAGTGCTGTTGTCCTGTTGCTGGCTTTATCATGGCTCTGTTCGTGTAGCGCCTGGGAAAGCCATGCTCCCTTATAGCCTTGTCATTGTCACAAGATACAGTCTGTTCTTTAATCATCTAGTTGCCAATGGTGTTTTTTGTGTAACATTCGTGTAACTACCAACTTTACTTGTAAAAGTGTCAAACGCAGATTTGGAGATGGTTACAATTGTTTCCTTGAAAAATCACCGAAAAAAACCTATTTTTACATGTGTGGTGTGCTGTGAATGTGTTTTCAGTCAAAAGTGTTTATAGCTGTCAGCTGTGCTCACTGACTGCGTTCCAGTAAATGCCAATCCAACGCAGGCATGTTAGCAGTCTGATCTTCTACTGTGCTGCCGCTGAGCCTTACAGTCAGTGCATGTGGACCTGTACAGTGCGCATGGCTGTCTGAGCTGTGGGTGTCAGTTCAGGGTGTGGGGGCTGCCATAGTGTTGACAGCTGTGTTGAAGGGGCAGTCCCCAGTCTCTGTCACTTATCTTTGCACTCAGTTCAGGTCCCCAACACCTTCAGGGGCTGCCATAGTGTTGATAGCTGTGTTGAACGGGCAGTCCCCAGTCTCTGTCACTTATCTTTGCACTCAGTTCAGGTCCCCAACACCTTCATTATGTTTTACTGTTTCAGGCTGAAGACACATTATCGTTGCACTCAGTTCAGGTCCCCAACACCTTCATTATGTTTTACTGTTTCAGGCTGAAGACACATTATCGTTGCACTCAGTTCAGGTCCCCAACACCTTCATTATGTTTTACTGTTTCAGGCTGAAGACACATTATCGTTGCACTCAGTTCAGGTCCCCAACACCTTCATTATGTTTTACTGTTTCAGGCTGAAGACACATTATCGTTGCACTCAGTTCAGGCCCCCCCAACACCTTCATTATGTTTTACTGTTTCAGGCTGAAGACACATTATCGTTGCACTCAGTTCAGGTCCCCAAACCTTCATTATATTTTACTGTTTCAGGCTGAAGACACATTATCGTTGCACTCAGTTCAGGCCCCCCCAACACCTTCATTATGTTTTACTGTTTCAGGCTGAAGACACATTATCGTTGCACTCAGTTCAGGCCCCCCCAACACCTTCATTATGTTTTACTGTTTCAGGCTGAAGACACATTATCGTTGCACTCAGTTCAGGTCCCCCCAACACCTTCATTATGTTTTACTGTTTCAGGCTGAAGACACATTATCGTTGCACTCAGTTCAGGTCCCCAACACCTTCATTATGTTTTACTGTTTCAGGCTGAAGACACATTATCGTTGCACTCAGTTCAGGTCCCCAAACCTTCATTATGTTTTACTGTTTCAGGCTGAAGACACATTATCGTTGCACTCAGTTCAGGCCCCCCAACACCTTCATTATGTTTTACTATTTCAGGCTGAAGACACATTATCGTTGCACTCAGTTCAGGCCCCCCCAACACCTTCATTATGTTTTACTGTTTCAGGCTGAAGACACATTATCGTTGCACTCAGTTCAGGCCCCCCCAACACCTTCATTATGTTTTACTGTTTCAGGCTGAAGACACATTATCGTTGCACTCAGTTCAGGCCCCCCCAACACCTTCATTATGTTTTACTGTTTCAGGCTGAAGACACATTATCGTTGCACTCAGTTCAGGCCCCCCCAACACCTTCATTATGTTTTACTGTTTCAGGCTGAAGACACATTATCGTTGCACTCAGTTCAGGTCCCCCCAACACCTTCATTATGTTTTACTGTTTCAGGCTGAAGACACATTATCGTTGCACTCAGTTCAGGCCCCCAAACCTTCATTATGTTTTACTGTTTCAGGCTGAAGACACATTATCGTTGCACTCAGTTCAGGTCCCCAACACCTTCATTATGTTTTACTGTTTCAGGCTGAAGACACATTATCGTTGCACTCAGTTCAGGCCCCCCAAACACCTTCATTATGTTTTACTGTTTCAGGCTGAAGACACATTATCGTTGCACTCAGTTCAGGTCCCCAACACCTTCATTATGTTTTACTGTTTCAGGCTGAAGACACATTATCGTTGCACTCAGTTCAGGCCCCCCCAACACCTTCATTATGTTTTACTGTTTCAGGCTGAAGACACATTATCGTTGCACTCAGTTCAGGTCCCCAACACCTTCATTATGTTTTACTGTTTCAGGCTGAAGACACATTATCGTTGCACTCAGTTCAGGTCCCCAACACCTTCATTATGTTTTACTGTTTCAGGCTGAAGACACATTATCGTTGCACTCAGTTCAGGCCCCCCCAAACCTTTATTATGTTTTACTGTTTCAGGCTGAAGACACATTATCGTTGCACTCAGTTCAGGCCCCCCAACACCTTCATTATGTTTTACTGTTTCAGGCTGAAGACACATTATCGTTGCACTCAGTTCAGGTCCCCAAACCTTCGTTATGTTTTACTGTTTCAGGCTGAAGACACATTATCGTTTCACTCAGTTCAGGCCCCCGAACACCTTCATTATGTTTTACTGTTTCAGGCTGAAGACACATTATCGTTGCACTCAGTTCAGGCCCCCCAAACACCTTCATTATGTTTTACTGTTTCAGGCTGAAGACACATTATCGTTGCACTCAGTTCAGGTCCCCAACACCTTCATTATGTTTTACTGTTTCAGGCTGAAGACACATTATTGTTGCACTCAGTTCAGGTCCCCAACACTTTCATTATGTTTTACTGTTTCAGGCTGAAGACACATTATCATTGCACTCAGTTCAGGCCCCCCCAAACCTTTATTATGTTTTACTGTTTCAGGCTGAAGATACATTATCGTTGCACTCAGTTCAGGTCCCCAACACCTTCATTATGTTTTACTGTTTCAGGCTGAAGACACATTATCGTTGCACTCAGTTCAGGCCCCCAAACCTTCATTATGTTTTACTGTTTCAGGCTGAAGACACATTATCGTTGCACTCAGTTCAGGTCCCCCCAACACCTTCATTATGTTTTACTGTTTCAGGCTGAAGACACATTATCGTTGCACTCAGTTCAGGTCCCCCTAACACCTTCATTATGTTTTACTGTTTCAGGCTGAAGACACATTATCGTTGCACTCAGTTCAGGCCCCCCCAACACCTTCATTATGTTTTACTGTTTCAGGCTGAAGACACATTATCGTTGCACTCAGTTCAGGCCCCTCCAACACCTTCATTATGTTTTACTGTTTCAGGCTGAAGACACATTATCGTTGCACTCAGTTCAGGTCCCCAAACCTTCATTATGTTTTACTGTTTCAGGCTGAAGACACATTATCGTTGCACTCAGTTCAGGTCCCCCCAACACCTTCATTATGTTTTACTGTTTCAGGCTGAAGACACATTATCGTTGCACTCAGTTCAGGCCCCCCCAACACCTTCATTATGTTTTACTGTTTCAGGCTGAAGACACATTATCGTTGCACTCAGTTCAGGTCCCCAACACCTTCATTATGTTTTACTGTTTCAGGCTGAAGACACATTATCGTTGCACTCAGTTCAGGCCCCCCCAACACCTTCATTATGTTTTACTGTTTCAGGCTGAAGACACATTATCGTTGCACTCAGTTCAGGTCCCCAACACCTTCATTATGTTTTACTGTTTCAGGCTGAAGACACATTATCGTTGCACTCAGTTCAGGTCCCCAACACCTTCATTATGTTTTACTGTTTCAGGCTGAAGACACATTATCGTTGCACTCAGTTCAGGCCCCCCCAAACCTTTATTATGTTTTACTGTTTCAGGCTGAAGACACATTATCGTTGCACTCAGTTCAGGCCCCCCAACACCTTCATTATGTTTTACTGTTTCAGGCTGAAGACACATTATCGTTGCACTCAGTTCAGGTCCCCAAACCTTCGTTATGTTTTACTGTTTCAGGCTGAAGACACATTATCGTTTCACTCAGTTCAGGCCCCCGAACACCTTCATTATGTTTTACTGTTTCAGGCTGAAGACACATTATCGTTGCACTCAGTTCAGGCCCCCCCAACACCTTCATTATGTTTTACTGTTTCAGGCTGAAGACACATTATCGTTGCACTCAGTTCAGGTCCCCAACACCTTCATTATGTTTTACTGTTTCAGGCTGAAGACACATTATTGTTGCACTCAGTTCAGGTCCCCAACACTTTCATTATGTTTTACTGTTTCAGGCTGAAGACACATTATCGTTGCACTCAGTTCAGGCCCCCCCAAACCTTTATTATGTTTTACTGTTTCAGGCTGAAGATACATTATCGTTGCACTCAGTTCAGGTCCCCAACACCTTCATTATGTTTTACTGTTTCAGGCTGAAGACACATTATCGTTGCACTCAGTTCAGGCCCCCAAACCTTCATTATGTTTTACTGTTTCAGGCTGAAGACACATTATCGTTGCACTCAGTTCAGGTCCCCCCAACACCTTCATTATGTTTTACTGTTTCAGGCTGAAGACACATTATCGTTGCACTCAGTTCAGGTCCCCCTAACACCTTCATTATGTTTTACTGTTTCAGGCTGAAGACACATTATCGTTGCACTCAGTTCAGGCCCCCCCAACACCTTCATTATGTTTTACTGTTTCAGGCTGAAGACACATTATCGTTGCACTCAGTTCAGGCCCCTCCAACACCTTCATTATGTTTTACTGTTTCAGGCTGAAGACACATTATCGTTGCACTCAGTTCAGGTCCCCAAACCTTCATTATGTTTTACTGTTTCAGGCTGAAGACACATTATCGTTGCACTCAGTTCAGGTCCCCCCAACACCTTCATTATGTTTTACTGTTTCAGGCTGAAGACACATTATCGTTGCACTCAGTTCAGGCCCCCCCAACACCTTCATTATGTTTTACTGTTTCAGGCTGAAGACACATTATCGTTGCACTCAGTTCAGGTCCCCCCAACACCTTCATTATGTGTTACTGTTTCAGGCTGAAGACACATTATCGTTGCACTCAGTTCAGGTCCCCCCAACACCTTCATTATGTTTTACTGTTTCAGGCTGAAGACACATTATCGTTGCACTCAGTTCAGGTCCCCCCAACACCTTCATTATGTTTTACTGTTTCAGGCTGAAGACACATTATCGTTGCACTCAGTTCAGGTCCCCAACACCTTCATTATGTTTTACTGTTTCAGGCTGAAGACACATTATCGTTGCACTCAGTTCAGGTCCCCAAACCTTCATTATGTTTTACTGTTTCAGGCTGAAGACACATTATCGTTGCACTCAGTTCAGGCCCCCCCAACACCTTCATTATGTTTTACTGTTTCAGGCTGAAGACACATTATCGTTGCACTCAGTTCAGGTCCCCAACACCTTCATTATGTTTTACTGTTTCAGGCTGAAGACACATTATCGTTGCACTCAGTTCAGGCCCCCAAACCTTCATTATGTTTTACTGTTTCAGGCTGAAGACACATTATCGTTGCACTCAGTTCAGGCCCCCCAACACCTTCATTATGTTTTACTGTTTCAGGCTGAAGACACATTATCGTTGCACTCAGTTCAGGTCCCCAACACCTTCATTATGTTTTACTGTTTCAGGCTGAAGACACATTATCGTTGCACTCAGTTCAGGCCCCCCCAACACCTTCATTATATTTTACTGTTTCAGGCTGAAGACACATTATCGTTGCACTCAGTTCAGGTCCCCCCAACACCTTCATTATGTTTTACTGTTTCAGGCTGAAGACACATTATCGTTGCACTCAGTTCAGGCCCCCCCAACACCTTCATTATATTTTACTGTTTCAGGCTGAAGACACATTATCGTTGCACTCAGTTCAGGTCCCCCCAACACCTTCATTATGTGTTACTGTTTCAGGCTGAAGACACATTATCGTTGCACTCAGTTCAGGTCCCCCCAACACCTTCATTATGTTTTACTGTTTCAGGCTGAAGACACATTATCGTTGCACTCAGTTCAGGTCCCCCCAACACCTTCATTATGTTTTACTGTTTCAGGCTGAAGACACATTATCGTTGCACTCAGTTCAGGTCCCCAACACCTTCATTATGTTTTACTGTTTCAGGCTGAAGACACATTATCGTTGCACTCAGTTCAGGTCCCCAAACCTTCATTATGTTTTACTGTTTCAGGCTGAAGACACATTATCGTTGCACTCAGTTCAGGCCCCCCCAACACCTTCATTATGTTTTACTGTTTCAGGCTGAAGACACATTATCGTTGCACTCAGTTCAGGTCCCCAACACCTTCATTATGTTTTACTGTTTCAGGCTGAAGACACATTATCGTTGCACTCAGTTCAGGCCCCCAAACCTTCATTATGTTTTACTGTTTCAGGCTGAAGACACATTATCGTTGCACTCAGTTCAGGCCCCCCAACACCTTCATTATGTTTTACTGTTTCAGGCTGAAGACACATTATCGTTGCACTCAGTTCAGGTCCCCAACACCTTCATTATGTTTTACTGTTTCAGGCTGAAGACACATTATCGTTGCACTCAGTTCAGGCCCCCCCAACACCTTCATTATATTTTACTGTTTCAGGCTGAAGACACATTATCGTTGCACTCAGTTCAGGTCCCCCAACACCTTCATTATGTTTTACTGTTTCAGGCTGAAGACACATTATCGTTGCACTCAGTTCAGGCCCCCCAACACCTTCATTATATTTTACTGTTTCAGGCTGAAGACACATCGTTGCACTCAGTTCAGGTCCCCCAACACCTTCACTATGTTTTACTGTTTCAGGCTGAAGACACATTATCGTTGCACTCAGTTCAGGCCCCCCCAACACCTTCATTATGTTTTACTGTTTCAGGCTGAAGACACATTATCGTTGCACTCAGTTCAGGTCCCCCCAACACCTTCATTATGTTTTACTGTTTCAGGCTGAAGACACATTATCGTTGCACTCAGTTCAGGTCCCCAAACCTTCATTATGTTTTACTGTTTCAGGCTGAAGACACATTATCGTTGCACTCAGTTCAGGCCCCCCCAACACCTTCATTATGTTTTACTGTTTCAGGCTGAAGACACATTATCGTTGCACTCAGTTCAGGCCCCCAACACCTTCATTATGTTTTACTGTTTCAGTCTGAAGACTTGTTTGTCTGCATCTTCCTCATCTCCACGTACACGGACGGGGCGGCGCCAGAGGGTGCTCGGTGGTTCTGCCAGTGGCTGCAGGACACGGCGGGGGATTTCCGTGTGCAGAAGACACTGCTGTCAGATCTGTACTACGCTGTGTTTGGCCTGGGAAACTCCCTGTACAAGGAACACTTCTGCACTGTGAGAGATGCTTTCGGCATGGAACTGTCAATGTTTGCTGTGCAGTTGTTTGTGAATGTTTGCTGTGCAGTTGTTTGTGAATGTTTGCTGTGCAGTTGTTTGTGAATGTTTGCTGTGCTGTTGTTTGTGAATGTTTGCTTTGCAGTTGTTTGTGAATGTCTGCTGTGCAGTTGTTTGTGAATGTTTGCTGTGGAACTGTTTGTGAATGTTTGCTGTGCAGTTGTTTGTGAATGTTTGCTGTGCAGTTGTTTGTGAATTTTGCTGTGCAGTTGTTTGTGAACGTTTGCTGTGCAGTTGTTTGTGACTGTTTGCTGTGCAGTTGTTTGTGAATGTTTGCTGTGCAATTGTGAATGTTTGCTGTGCAGTTGTTTGTGAATGTTTGCTGTGCAGTTGTTTGTGACTGTTTGCTGTGGAACTGTTGGTGACTGTTTGCTGTGGAACTGTTTGTGACTTTAATAATAATAATAATAATAATGTATAATACTTATATAGCGCATTTCTTGTTGTACAACTCAATGCGCTTACATCCACCATTTGCACTTATTCATACAATATTCATGCACACAGCAAAAAGAAAATACACAATGGCAGACGCACCTACATGCATAAACTGTCTCACCGAACTAGTTGTGGAGGAATTTAAGAGAGATCTAGTCATCTACAGAAGAGAATAGGCTTTTTTGAAGAGGTAAGTTTTGAGCTGAGATTTAAAAGAAGAAAGAGTAGGCTGATTACGAAGGTCTTCAGGGAGGGAGTTCCAAATAGAAGGTGCTCTAAAACTGAAGGCTCTTTCGCCAACAGATTTCAGAGAACGCTTAGGGATTTTCAAAAGTTTTTGTGAAGAAGAGCGAAGGGTACGAGAGCTTTGGTAGGTGCAGAGAGAAGAAGAGAGATAGTGAGGAAGAGATTCATTGAAGTGGCGGAAAGCAAGAACTGCCAGTTTAAATTGCCACCGATACTGTATGGGAAGCCAGTGCAGTTCGATCAGCATGGGAGTGATGTGCTCACACCTCCTCCTCTTCAAAACAAGTCGTGCAGCGCTATTTTGGACTCTCTGCAGCCGAGCAATCTGTTCTGCGGGAAGCCCAGCATAAACAGAGTTGCAGTAGTCCAATCTTGACATCACCGTGGCACAGACTAGCCTGACAGCTACTTCCCTGGACATAAAGCGTCGGATGGAAGCAATACGTCTCAGCTCTAAAAAGGATGAGCGACAGACTACAGATATTTGATTCTGCATGGTCAGACACTGATCAATGGTAACACCAAGGTATTTGACAGAGTTACTGAAAGGCAATTCAGTACCATCAACAACCATTGACTCTGACTCAACGAGTTTGAGCAGGAGGAGGTTCCAACGGGCATGACTTCAGTCTTTTCACAATTTAATTTAAGCTTATTACTTGTCATCCATTCCTGCACACTGCTGATACACTGAGACACCCCAGATTGAACAGAAACAAACTCATCAGGTGTGCCACTCTTAGAAAGCTCAGTGTCATCAGCATACTTGTGAAAATCACAATCATGGTCCGAGATAACATCTGACAAGGGCTGTGAGTACAATGTAAACAACACTGGGCCCAATACTGACCCCTGTGGTACTCCATACAAAAGAGGTGACAAAGTAGACCTTACACCACCCACAACCACCGCCTGTGACCTATCTCTGATGTACGATTCGAACCACTGGAGAACTATCCCATCAACACCAAAAGTGACCCTAAGCCTTTCAAGTAAAGTAGTGTGATCTAGCGTATCAAAGGCAGCACTCAGATCAAGCAAGGCTACGAGAGAAACAAGTTTACTGTCGGATTTGCACAGTAAACAGTCCAGTACGCTCAATACAGCAGTCTCAGTGCTATGATTCTTCCTATAAGCAGACTGACAGGCCTCAAGAAGACCATGGTCTGAAAGATGAGTCTGAAGCTGCTTCAGCACAACTCTTTCAAGGATTTTTGAGAGGAATGGGAGGTTGGACACCGGTCTATAGTTCTTTAACTTATTAAGGTCCAGTCCTGTTTGCTGTGGAACTGTTTGTGAATGTTTGCTGTGCAGTTGTTTGTGAAGGTTTGCTGTGCAGTTGTTTGTGAATGTTTGTTGTGGAACTGTTTGTGAGTGTTTGCTGTGGAACTGTTTGTGAATGTTTGCTGTGGAACTGTTTCTGGATGTTTGCTGTGGAACTGTTTGTGGATGTTTGCTGTGCAGTTGTTTGTGAATGTTTGCTGTGGAACTGTTTGGGGATGTTTGCTGTGGAACTGTTTGGGGATGTTTGCTGTGGAACTGTTTGTGAATGTTTGGTGTGGAACCGTTTGTGAATGTTTGGTGTGGAACTGTCTGTGGATGTTTGCTGTGGAACTGTTTGTGGATGTTTGCTGTGCAGGTGTTTGTGGATGTTTGCTGTGGAACTGTTTGTGAATGTTTGCTGTGGAACTGTTTGAGGATGTTTGCTGTGCTGCTGTTTGTGGATGTTTGCTGTGGAACTGTTAGTGAAAGTTTGATGTGGATTCAGTGAATGTTTGCTGTGGAACTGTTTGTGAATGTTTGCTGTGGAATTTTTTTTTCACCTTCTATGAAAGTTCTTTTCTTTGAAACAAAGCAACAGTTACATCATCATGATTCACATTCAGTCAGAAGAAAAACTGTCATATTTATGCGCACACAAACACACACACAAACACAAACAATATAACCAGAACTGAAGCACATGCCAAAAAAAGAGTGCTGGGGAGAGAAGTAAGACTAAGAGACAGAGGAAGGGAATAGACGTGAGAGAGAGAGAGGGGGGGGGGGGGGGGGGGGAGAAAAGGAAGCAAAGAGAGGAAGGGGGGAAGGAGAGGGAAAATGAACAACAGAGGGGGAAAGAAAAATGGATGCTGCCCTAACAAAGTAACATGAACACAACAGTCAAATAGAGGAAGATAAACAATAAGCCAGCAACCATGGTCAGTGAATAAACAAGTGGATAGACTTAAGTTCTTTTAGATGGTATGGTATTAACCCTTTCACCGCCAGACATTCTGTTTTGTATGAATCCCCATCGCCAGCTATTTTTTGAAAAAAAAACTATAATTTCATACCAGCATGTGTAAAACGCAGATATCTCAGGAACTAAACAACCAATTCTCATTCTGTTTTTATTTTTTTAATGGAGGAGAAATGCTGTATTTTTTGTAATATTATAATACATTTGTTATGGTTAGTGAAGAACAATTTCAAATTTTTTAGTAATTTCTGGTAAAAAAAAAAGTAAAATAAAATTTTGAATGTTATCTTTCATCTCAACATAAAAAAGAAGTAAGCATGCCAACAAAATCGGAACAAGGATTGAGGAAGGAAAAATACTCCACTTACCAAATGAAGACCAAAAAGTATGTAATATCCATCAGAAGAATGAAAAATACAGCCTCAAAACCATGTACTCCAAATCAGAAAACTGGTGATGGCAGTGCACAATAGACAAGCAAGTACCAAGTTTGTGAGTGTGTCCAGGGTTCAGTTTTCAGACAGAATGAAAAAAAAAAATGAATTCTACAACTACAAATGACACTATTTCTTCTGTCTGTGCTGTGATGCAGAAAAGCAGTCTCACACACACACACACACACACACACACACACACACACACACACACACACACACACACACATACATATCAAACACACACACACACACACACACACACACACACACACACACACACACACACCACAACACAACATGGTCACACACACACACACACACACACACACACACACACACACACACACACACACACACACACATACACACACACACACACACACACATAAATACACACATACCACTTCTGACACAAAGAGAGAATGGCACACACACACACAACACACACACACACACACACACACACACACACACACACACCACACTCACAACTTATGCCCCACTGATGCACACATGAAAGAAAGAACAAGGGAAAACACACACACACACACACTACACACACACACACACACATCAAAGACACACACACACACTCTCTCTCTCTCTCTCTCTCTCTCTCTCTCTCTCTCTCTCTCTCTCTCCACACACACACACACACACACACACACACTACAACACAACATGCTCACACACACACACCACATACACACACACACACACACACACACACACACACACACACACACACACACACACACACACACACACACACACACACACACACACACACACACACACAAACTTATGCCCCACTGGTACACACATGAAAGAAAGAAAAAGGGAACACACACACACACACCACACACACACACACACACACACACACACACACACACACACACATCTATCTTTCATCATAACTTTTGAAAGCAATAATTTTTATGAAAACAAAGTCATTCATTTGCCTGTTGGCCTCTGGAACCTGGGGAGCCATTCTCCCAGTCAAACTTTTCTGTGGCTGGCCTAGCTGCAGCACACACCTCTGCCACGTGTCACTCTGCCACGCCCCCTTCGACCTTGGCGCCTTTGTGCTCACAGTCACTTTTTGAGCCCTCCGTGTTGGCTCCCACCGTTAGCCTACACTATCAGTCGTCTCACTCACACTGCTATCAGTTTTGAAACTAACTACCAGCGTCAGTTTGTGTTGGCTCGTTGCCAACAGCACTTAAGCCCACACTGCGTCAGCCAGCCCACTTCTGCTTGCCACGTGTGCAACTGGGTCAGCCACGCTTGTTTCGGCTTGGTCGAGTTTACACTGTCAGATAATGTACCCTGGTCACCATCTGGGTGTTTCTGATCCAAATCAGTATCAACTGACCATCTACTCCACATTTCCAGCACCTGATCTGTTGTAAATGTACGGCGAGGCCGAGTACCTGAAGTGCTTGGTTGTGATGCCATAATGAATAAAAAAATTATCAACAGAAATGGATAAAAACACTTAACTGAACACTGCTCTGATGAAGTTAATGGCTGTGAGGCATGCGTCAGTGAGTACCGGAACTATGATGGTTATCGCTGGCTTTCTATC
Organism: Conus canariensis; assembly: GCA_033310375.1. NCBI lineage: Eukaryota > Metazoa > Mollusca > Gastropoda > Neogastropoda > Conidae > Conus > Conus canariensis. The sequence continues at coordinate 59,260,497 of CM065739.1, forward strand.
TCATCATGTTCGAGAGTGAGAGTATCGGGAGTTAGGTCACCCTAGTTAGTCGCCAAATGGCGATGTCGGCGATGTCCCACGTTGTCGCCAAACGGCGACGCTGGCGGCATAAGGGTTGAGGTGAACCCAACATCTATAGGCCTGCGGTAACAATAAGAGAGTTAACAATAACACGTGGTTAACCCGAAGAGTGCCTATAAGCCGTCAGCTGATGCCGAAGTAAAAATGCTTTCCCAGTGCCTATGGGCCGTCCACTGACGTCATGCTTTTTTCTTGAATTTTCATTCGTTACTATTTCTATTAACGGACTTAAATAGAGTGTGCGTAGTAAGCCTTATATGTCTGTAGTATTAAAATGATATGCAAATGACCACACGTGAGGGGAAAGCCCATTTATTCTCATCACTGACTGGATGACCAGCCAGCACTTCGTCTCGCTTGCAAAGATGGCGGCGCCACCTTCGACAAGCGTAGCGACCAAATCAACGTATTTACACAGCTGAGCAGGCTCTGCTAATCATTTTTGACAAAGACAATAATCTTTTATTCAACGACTTACTCGAGCATGAAGGTGAGATGATGATTGTGATGGAATTGCTGACCGTATTCGTCAGTTATTGAGTCGGGCTGTGTGACCTCAGTGTGTGTTCAGCTGACTGGTTTGCGAGCGTCGAACGAGCTCGCCTAGTGTGTACTCTGCACTGCGTGCCAGTGGCCAGTGATGTGATAGTCAGCGCGAGAGGGGAGCATGGCCTGCTCGCGGCGTGACACGGGGCAGAGGGAAAGGCTGGAGAAGAGGAGGAGTGAAAGAGGGGTTGAAGTCCAGCAAGGGGGCGTGGTGGGGGAGGGGGGCATGGTCGTGGACTGACCTGTCTGCATAGAGTGTGAGCGTCTTGACAGACTTCTAAACTGTTTTACTTTCATTTACATGTGTA
>CM065739.1:59266431-59413931 GCA_033310375.1 Conus canariensis
TAATATATCCCGGCGTCAACCAGGCCCGAGAGATACAGGCACCTGCAGTGTTGGTCAGGAAATTTGAGCAACACTCTCAGAAACGCATCCATTAAGTGGATGAAACTCGACTGTGTGGTCCCAGTCTTCCCAACTGAGTCCGCAGCAACTCAACTCTGGGTAGGAGCCGGTCGGGGCAGAAAAACCCACATGACTCTGATGGGATTCAAACCCATGACCTCCCAGCCGGGAGTCCGTGACGCTAACCACTTCGCCACAGCGGCTGGTGGGTTAATGAAGTTAATAGCCAAAAATTGTGCTAAACCTGTCAGTGTATGGAAAGAAAAAGAGGACAAAAGTCTATAATCACTGTCCTCTCTGTTGTCGGACAAACATCTTCACGGCTTCTGCCTCACCTGGGAAAAGAGTTCCAGAAGGGACAGTTCAGACAGGGACCTCTGGCTGCTGGCTGTGGCTCTGCTCCCCCCTGGTGCGGTGATCTCACAGGAGGACCTCCGGCAGTGTCAGCCCAGAGCCAGAGGCACTGACCGACACCTGAGTCTCTGGGATCACGTCTGTGGCGGACATGTGGCTGTCCCTGGACTCCCTGGAGCTGTCTGGCGACCAGCCCCGCTGTTCTCCGCTCGTCACCATTGCCTAGACAGGTCCTCACGCCTGGTGCGTTCCCCTGAGCCCTGGGAGGACTGGCCTGCCCACTGCCTCCCGTGACTGTGGTCCCCAGGCAGGTCGTACAGGTCGTTGGTGGGGGCCACAGCTCTGGAGTGGGCCTTCATGAAGACCTGGTCGTTCCGCGTCCAGGCCTGCTGGCAGATGCCGCTGTCATCTCTGACTGCCATGAGCAGAGCATAGGCCCTGGGGGTCAGATCCTCGGCAATCACCAGGCGTGTGCTGCATAGTTTGCGCCGTGAGTAGATCACCTGGTCTCTGGTGCACCTGGAGATGAAGCGCACAATGATGCTGCGGGGGGTGTCTCTCTGCTGCTTCCTCCCCAGCCTGTGCACAGCCTCTATGTCCTCCCGCTGGACCTTCACCTGGAGCTTCTTGTTGAACAGGTCCAACACCGCCCGCTCACACGCCTCCTGTGAGTCATTTCACTTCTTCTCCACACCTTACACACACAGGTTGTTCCTCCTATGGTAGGAAGCTGTGTCCTCACTCTTTCTGTCAGCAAGCTTTGCCAAAAGGAAGGCATTGTCACACTTCTGGAACAGATTTGTCTCCCTCTCTTTTGCCTTAGCCAACTCTGTTCTTAAACTATCATTTTCCGGTTCCTGCTGGAAGACCTTGCTACGCAGTTCCTCAACAGTGTCCGTCAGTTTCACTAATCTCGCACCATTTGCACCTATTTCACTCAACACCACATCTAGCTTTCTCAACAGTTCAGCATTAGAAACACTCTTTTGATGGGAGATAACTTCGTCCTCTTCTTCAACACTACCCTCTAAAGGGTGGTCGTCTCCCTTGGCAGCCAATGCTTCTGCTCTCAGTGTTTCTCAGACAGATGTTGGCGTACTTACAGTCAGGTTGGTAAGTTTACACTTCTTGGTGTTGCAGGGGTAGCTGATAACCGAGAAGTGTCAGATGAACTGGTGTTAGGCGAACTGTCACTGTTCTTAGCTGCCTTTCTTCTCTTTCTACCTCCTGGTTTGGTCCTGCTGGCCACCCAAACAAAACATAACAAAGTCCTGCCACGGTCATAATCTGCCGATTTTCTGCCTGAAGCTTTGTGCACGCTACATAGACATCTTAGTACACGTTTGGTGATGGCTAATTAGCTTTTAGTTAGCAAAAACTATTTCACTAATTAGCACAGCAGTGCTCCAAAGTGCGTGTGTGCAGCCGCCATGAGCAGAGGTCACCCCTTGCTGTGGAACTGTTTGTGAATGTTGGCTGTGGAACTGTTTGGGGATGTTTGCTGTGGAACTGTTTGTGAATGTTGGCTGTGTTACTGTTTGTGAGTGTTGGCTGTGGAACTGTTTGGGGATGTTGCTGTGGAACTGTTTGTGAATGTTGGCTGTGGAACTGTTTGTGAATGTTGGCTGTGGAACTGTTTGGGGATGTTTGCTGTGGAACTGTTTGTGAATGTTGGCTGTGGAACTGTTTGGGATGTTTGCTGTGGAATTGTTTGGTGAATGTTGGCTGTGGAAACTGTTTGTGGATGTTTGCTGTGGAACTGTTTGTGAATGTTTGATGTAAAATTGTTTGTGGATGTTTGTTATGGAACTGTTTGTGAATGTTTGATGTGGAATTGTTTGTGAACGTTTGTTGTGGAACTGTTGTGGATGTTTGCTGTGGAACTGTTTATGAATGTTTGTTGTGGAATTGTTTGTGAACGTTTGCTGTGGAACTGTTGTGAATGTTTGCTGTGGAACTGTTTGTGAATGTTTCACGTGGAACTGTTTGTGAATGTTTCACGTGGAACTGTTTGTGAATGTTTGCTATGGATTTTACTGGAAATGTTTGTGAATGTTTGCTGTAGAACTGTTTGTTAATGTTTGATGTGGAAATGTTTGTGAATGTTTACTGTGGGCCTGTTGGTTATTTTCTGTGGAACTCTTTGTTCAAAATGTTTGATGTGGAAGTGTTTATTAGCTACTGTTTGATATGTGGAATTGTTTATGAACTACTGTTTGGATGTGCAAGTGTTTATTAGCTACTGTTTGATGTGGAAGTGTTTATGAACTACTGTTTGATGTGGAAGTGTTTATGAACTACTGTTTGATGTGGAAGTGTTTATGAACTACTGTTTGATGTGGAAGTGTTTATAATTACTGTTTGATGTGGAAGTGTTTATTAACTTTCTGTTGATGTGGAAGTGTTTATGACTACTGTTTGATGTGGAAGTGTTCACTAACACTGTTTGATGTGGAAGTGTTACTAACTACTGTTTGATGTGGAAGTGTTTATAACTACTGTTTGATGTGGAAGTGTTTATGAACTACTGTTTGATGTGGAAGTGTTTATGAACTACTGTTTGATGTGGAAGTGTTTATAATACTGTTTGATGTGGAAGTGTTTATAATTACTGTTTGATGTGGAAGTGTTTATGAACTACTGTTTATGTGGAAGTGTTATAACTACTGTTTGATGTGGAAGTGTTACTAACAACTGTTTGATGTGGAAGTGTTTATAACTACTGTTTGATGTGGAAGTGTTTATGAACTACTGTTTGATGTGGAAGTGTTTATGAACTACTGTTTGATGTGGAAGTGTTTATGAACTACTGTTTGATGTGAAGTGTTTATGAACTACTGTTTGATGTGGAAGTGTTTATGAACTACTGTTTTATGTGGAAGTGTTTATGAATACTGCTTGATGTGGAAGTGTTTACTAATTACTGTTTGATGTGGAAGTGTTTATGAACTACTGTTTGATGTGGAAGTGTTTACTAATTTCTGTTTGATGTGGAAGTGTTTATGAACTACTGTTTGATGGGAAGTGTTTATAATCTACTGTTGATGAGGAAGTGTTTATAATACTGTTTGATGAGGAAGTGATTACTTACTTGCTTACGCTGAAGTACAGTGCTTCCATATTTCATAGCAACAAAAGATAGTAAAAACTAGACATAAATGATCAATACATCCCTGGGTTATTATACATGTATCATTATTTATTACACGGTGGGGGAGGGTGTTTTTTTGTTTTGTTTGTTTTGCTGGCTTGTTTGGTGTTTCTGTTTCTTTTTTAAAAATTTTATTATTATTGCTATTTTTGTTGTGGTTGTTGTTGGGAGGGGGGGGAGCAGATTAATCATTTCTAACCCATGCAAAAGCATGAATTGTTTGAAAGACTTAAGGAGAGCTGTTTTAGTTAGGTAAAATTCGAGCATTTTTGACAGACCTGTGTGTGTGTGTGTGTGTGTGTGTGTGTGTGTGTGTGTGTGTGTGTGTGTGTGTGTGTGAGGAGTGTAGGGCTGTACTTTGTGACATCCACATTTCTAAGAGACCTCTGTGTGTGTGTGTGTGTGTGTGTGTGTGTGTGTGTGTGTGTGTGTGTGTGTGTGTGTGAGGGCTGTACTTTGTGATCTGCAGCATCCACTATAGATCATTTTAATTTGTGACTTGCATTTTGAAACAATGTCCAGTGTAATGTCATGGTGTGTGTGCATCAGGTTGGATGCAATGTGGACATGTGGTTACGTCAGCTATAAAACAATGTCCACATGTAATGTGATGGTGTGTGTGTGTCAGGTTGGACGCAATGTGGACGTGTGGTTACATCAGCTGTAAAACAGTGTCCACATGTAATGTGATGGTGTGTGTGTCAGGTTGGACGCAATGTGGACGTGTGGCAGACATGCCTACCGTCAAGGAATAGCCGTATTTGTTACGGAAAAACATCAAAATCGAGGTTTGTTCCAGACGTTACGGTCAGGGATCGCGTGTTCCGGAAGGAAAAAAAAAAAACGAAAACGAAATCAAACGAGTGGACAATTTTTCACAGAGGGACAAACCGGATGACGGTTAGGACGCTTGAATTGAAGCGCTGTGCGCATGCTCACACGGCCATATCCGTTGACGAAACATACCGAACGGAGCCGGGGTTCAGATAAAGCGTGCTCGACCATCAAACATGGCTAGCATCAAGACTGTGATGCGAGTGTGCGAGACAGATGATGAAGATAGTCGAAATGGACCCCAGCTGCAGCCATGAAAAAAACAAGACCGCCGTCGGCAAACCTTTCGTAAACAGTACAGTGACAGGTGGTCATGTTTACAAGAAGGACGGAAAGGGGAAAACTGAAAGAGAGTGTTTTTGCAGAATTGTTACGGTGCTTGTGTATGTGAATATGTGTGTATGAATCTACACACATGCGGTTGTGTCCACAAAAGGAAGGTTGAGTGTTCCTGAAAATTTTTGAAATTTTCAGTTTGTTCCTGATTTTTTTAACATCTGTTCCTGATAGTAAGATTTTGGGGTAGGCATGTCTGCGTGTGGTTACATCAGCTGTAAAACAGTGTCCACATGTAATGTGATGGTGTGTGTGTCAGGTTGGATGCAATGTGGACGTGTGGTTTTGTCAGCTGTAAAACAGTATCCACATGTAATGTGATGGTGTGTGTGTGTCAGGGTGGACGCAATGTGGACGTGTGGTTTCATCAGCTGTAAAACAGTGTCCACATGTAATGTGATGGTGTGTGTGTCAGGTTGGACGCAATGTGGACATGTGGTTACATCAGCTGTCGGCCACCCCACTGCAGGCGTTTACTGCAGGTGATGAAAACACTGCTGAAAGTAAACACGGAGGTGAGTCGTGACTGCTGCCCTGGTCTGTTGGAAAGAAAACTCTGAGATGGGTTGTGATTATCGCCCCTGTGTGTTTGAAATAAACATGGAGCTGGCTAGTGATTAATGCCCATGTCTGTCTGAAATGAAATATGGAACTAGGTAATGATTATTGCCCCTGACTGTTTGAAATGAAATTTGGAAGAGGGCACTGATAATTGTCTATTTGAAATGAAGTATGGAAATGGGTAATGATTAATGCCCCTGTCTGTCTGAAATGAAACATGGAGATAGGTGGTGATTATTGCCCCTTTCTGTTTGAAATAATACAGGCTGGAGAATTCTCCTCAGATCTGAGGGTTTATGGGAAAACCACCTAACTTTCAGAGGCAGGAAAATGAACGTACGGGAGAAAAGAAAAATAAACATCAAAAAGAAAAAACAAAAAGAAAAAAGTTGAAAAGCTTTGTCATCCTGAGTCTCATACCATGTCAAGTTTTTCCAGTCCAGATTTCCATGATTTTGTGTCCCAGGCAACGCCACCCATGGCCGTTAGGATAGATCACAGTGTTAGGGTATATCACAGTGTTAGGGTAGATCACAGTGTTAGGGTACATCACAGTGTTAGGGTACATCACAGTGTTAGGGTACATCACAGCGTTAGGGTACATCACAGTGTTAGGGTAGATCACACAGTGTTAGGGTACATCACACAGTGTTAGGGTACATCACAGTGTTAGGGTATATCACAGTGTTAGGGTCAATCACCGTGTTAGGGTACATCACACAGTGTTAGGGTATATCACAGTGTTAGGGTACATCACACATTGTTAGGGTACATCACAGTATTAGGGTACATCACAGTGTTAGGGTACATCACAGCGTTAGGGTACATCACAGTGTTAGGGTAGATCACACAGTGTTAGGGTACATCACACAGTGTTAGGGTACATCACAGTGTTAGGGTATATCACAGTGTTAGGGTCAATCACAGTGTTAGGGTACATCACACAGTGTTAGGGTATATCACAGTGTTAGGGTACATCACACAGTGTTAGGGTACATCACAGTGTTAGGGTACATCACAGTGTTAGGGTAGATCACAGTGTTAGGGTAGATCACAGCGTTAGGGTAGATCACAGTGTTGGGGTACATCACACAGTGTTAGGGTACATCACACAGTGTGAGGGTAGATCACACAGTGTTAGGGTGCATCACAGTGTTAGGGTAGATTACAGCTTTAGGGTACATCACAGTGTTAGGGTATATCACACAGTGTTAGGGTACATCACAGTGTTAGGGTACATCACACAGTGTTAGGGTACATCACACAGTGTTAGGATACATCACAGTGTTAGGGTACATCACAGTGTTAGGGTACATCACACAGTGTTAGGGTACATCACAGTGTTAGGGTACATCACACAGTGTTAGGGTACATCACACAGTGTTAGGGTACATCACAGTGTTAGGGTAGATCACACAGTGTTAGGGTGCATCACAGTGTTAGGGTAGATTACAGTGTTAGGGTACATCACAGTGTTAGGGTAGATCACAGTGTTAGGGTTGATCACAGTGTTAGGGTTGATCACAGTGTTAGGGTATGTCACAGTGTTAGGGTACATCACAGTGTTAGGGTAGATCACACAGTGTTAGGGTACATCACAGTGTTAGGGTAGATTACAGTGTTAGGGTACATCACAGTGTTAGGGTAGATCACAGTGTTAGGGTATATCATAGTATTAGGGTTGATCACAGTGTTAGGGTAGATCACAGTGTTAGGGTAGATCACAGTGTCAGGGTAGATCACCATGTTAGGGTAGATCACCATGTTAGGGTCACCATGTTAGGGTAGATCACCATGTTAGGGTGGATCGCAGTGTCAGGGTAGATCGCAGTGTCAGGGTAGATCGCAGTGTCAGGGTAGATCGCAGTGTCAGGGTAGATCACAGTTTTAGGGTAGATCACAGTGTTAGGGTAGATCACAGTGTGAGGGTAGATCACAGTGTGAGGGTAGATCACAGTGTCAGGGTAGATCATAGTGTTAGGGTAGATCACAGTGTCAGGGAATCACAGTGTCAGGGTAGATCACAGTGTCAGGGTAGATCACAGTGTCAGGGTAGATCACAGTGTTAGGGTAGATCACATTGTCAGGGTAGATCACAGTGTTAGGGTAGATCACAGTGTTAGGGTAGATCAGTGTTAGGGTAGATCACAGTGTTTTTCCATGCATCAGTCAGACCACCTCAATGGATGTGTAGGTTAGCGCGATTTGTTCCACCATTTTTCTGGTTGTGCACCATGCTAGGGCTTTGTCTTTTGTGGGGAGCTGCGATATCGTGCATGTCACAAATCATAAATGGAGGGGAGACAACTGAGCAAGGCACAGTTGCCGACGGTCAGAGATGGAAGTGGACTGAAGAGATGACAAAAGGGAGGAATTTCTATTGTGGGTTTCAACTGGTGTCAGGAAAGTGAACAGGCAGGGAAGGGGTGTTGTGACTTGGTCACTTTGATAAAAAGAACTGGACTTCACAGCCATGGTGCTCACAGTGCTCTGTGAAGACAGGCTCTACATGAAGTACGTTGATGCTTCAAGAGCATCGGTCTGCAGTCAGAGCAGACTGGGTTTCTGGATCAGATTAATGTTTTACCTCTCCTTCCCCCCTCCCCCCCCCCCCCCCCATTTTATTGTGTTTTATTTTAGTTGATTTTTTTTTCCACAAACATGCTCAGGTTTCATTTTGATGGTGTGACATTCTGGATATGTGATACGTGCCCCTGTGGGCAGCTTGGTAACACAGTTACTGTGCACCAGCCAAGTTGGTTGTAAACAAGACAGGAGATGTACAGTACTTGTGTCCACGATAAAGGATACCGTTCTTTCATTACCAAATGGATGCATGACGGTTGAGACAAACACCATTTTGTTTGTGTTTTTTTTTGTGTTTGTTTGTTTTTTTGTTTCGGAGGGTGTTAATTGTTTGTTATTTTGTTCGTTTGTTTTTGAATTGTGCACATTGTGTGTGTGTGTGTGTGTGTGTGTGTGTGTGTGTGTGTGTGTTGTGTGTGTGTGTGCATGCATGAATACCGTTAGTGTATGTGTATGTGTTTGTGTAAAATCATGTGTGCAACTGGTTATTTTCTTTTGGTTTCTTCGCTTGCTGCATTTTTGTTTTTACCAAGAGAGACCATGAAAGAGTCTTCAAAACGGCATAGAAATTAGAATCCATTCTGGCTGAGGGGCTTTGCTTCTTAGGGTCCCCCTCCTCCTCCCACCCCTTCCCCCCCTCCCCCTGCTCCCACCAGGGCATTGCTCCAAGATCCCACCAAGGCATCGTCAGGCCTGTTTCAGCCAGTGTTGGGGCCAGGTGTAGTGCCCACTGTTGAGGTCAGGTAGTGTTGTGTGCCAGGTGTAATGTGTTGAGGTGAGGTAGTGCTGTGTGCCAGGTGTAGTGTGTTGAGGTGAGGCATTGCTGTGTGCCAGGTGTAGTGTGTTGAGGTGAGGTGTTGCTGTGTGCCAGGTGTAGTGTGTTGAGGTGAGGTGTTGCTTTGTGCCAGGTGTAGTGTGTTGAGGTGAGGCATTGCTGTGTGCCAGGTGTAGTGTGTTGAGGTGAGGCATTGCTGTGTGCCAGGTGTAGTGTGTTGAGGTGAGGCTGTGTGCCAGGTGTAGTGTGTTGAGGCGAGGTGTTGCTGTGTGCCAGGTGTAGTGTGTTGAGGTGAGGCTGTGTGCCAGGTGTAGTGTGTTGAGGCGAGGTGTTGCTGTGTGCCAGGTGTAGTGTGTTGAGGTGAGGTGTTGCTGTGTGCCAGGTGTAGTGTGTTGAGGTGAGGCCTTGCTGTGTGCCAGGTGTAGTGTGTTGAGGTGAGGTGTTGCTGTGTGCCAGGTGTAGTGTGTTGAGGCGAGGTGTTGCTGTGTGCCAGGTGTAGTGTGTTGAGGTGAGGTGTTGGTGTGTGCCAGGTGTAGTGTGTTGAGGTGAGGCATTGCTGTGTGCCAGGTGTAGTGCCGACTGTTGAGGTGAGGCATTGCTGTGTGCCAGGTGTAGTGTGTTGAGGTGAGATGTTGCTTTGTGCCAGGTGTAGTGTGTTGAGGTGAGCGTTGCTGTTTGCCAGGTGTGGAGGGAGACTTCACGGCCTGGAGGACCTCACTGTGGCCCAAGCTGAAACAAGCGTTGGACGGCCGCCGAGTGAAGAGCTGCAGTGGCGACACCTGCAGCAAGAAGTGTGGAACCTGCAGCACCAAGCGTCAGCAGGAACAAGGTCAAGGTGACTCGGGGAGTCATCACCATGATGATAAGTGCAGCAGTGACGAAGAGAAAGAGGTACAACTTGTGGTTGTAGAGAACAGACAGATTGTTTATGTACTGTGGGTGTGGTGTGTGCAGTTGAGGTAGTATGTGTACATTTAGCACACCTGTGTACTTTACGATTTTTGCGTATAATCTCACGAAATTCAATACACCTATACGATTGTACGCATCAAAACCGAATTGTACAAAATGTTGATGACCGAGCTGATGAAAATGTGCTAAACACGTAATCTGGCCGAGTCCAAGAGTCTGGTCCAACTTTTAAAAGTTCCCATGGCACATGCGCACTTCCTGCCTCTATGAATGCATCAACTTGGCTTCTCGTTCAGCTTCAACTCGCGCGCATGAAACAGACAACGAAAATTCAGATTCATTGGTGGAAGCTGTTGTCCAAAAGAAAAAGAAATATGAACAGAAGTACAAACCAGCGTATCATACAATTGTCAAGTTCATTACTGCGTCAAAGAAGGGCGATATGTTCGCACACGGCACCACATGTAACTGTGAAATCACGATTGCTCACAGTGGTCGCTTTGACATTCAGCGGCACATCGATAGCAAAAGTCACAAGGGAAACAGTGATTCTGGAAAATGGTAGGCTATGAACATTCAAAGCTTTTTTGTGAAGTCGAGTTCTGCTGGCACTTCTGATGAGAGACTGGAACATCAAACTACTTGCGCAGAGGGACAAAAAACTCAAAAATCCCCCCCCCCTCCCCACCCCCTCCCCAAGGAGCACTGTCCAATGAAACTCCAGTGAAAGTCTTCTCATCCTGAAGAATGATGACTGTTCTTCAATAGATGCAGTTCACGGCCTCTCAGCTGACAATTTAAAAGAGCTGAAATCACCAAAATCTGAAATAAAGTTCACATCATAATTATTATGCTCTTCAGAAAGACTGCTTAGCTTATCAACAGACAATGAAAAAGTGCCCATATTAGCATACGAAAGAAATAGATTACTTCAAGAATTTTTTTTCAAGTTAGGTCCATCAGTACAGTAAAAAGTGAAGAGACAGTTATCGAAAAGTGTTATTAAAATTAAAAAAAAATTCACATCAGTTAACGTTCTTGTTAATTTTCTGAGCAAAGGCTTTTGCCCATCAGAGGATACTGGCAAGAAGCTCGGATTAGTTTGACAATCACTGATTGTTAATGAAGCCACTTTGATGCCTTTCATGAAAATACATCTTTTATGATAATAAATTTTCAGTGTTTCCAATGTCTGGAATGCATTCAGTATTGTTTCCTACGCAGTTACTTTGCGCTGCAAAAGCTTACACATTTTACACACAATTGTACACACTTTTGACCCAAAACCTACAAATAGAATTTCTGAGGGCTAACCAGGTCAGTGTAATGTACTGTGTGGTGGTCAGTGTTCTCACAGTGCAATGTATGTGTGGTGGTCAGTGTTCTCACAGTGTAATGTACAGTGTGGTGGTCAGTGTTCTCACAGTGTAATGTACTGTGTGGTGGTCAGTGTAATGCACTGTGTGGTGGTCAGTGTTCTCACAGTGTAATGTACTGTGTGGTGGTCAGTGTTCTCACAGTGTAATGTATTGTGTGATGGTCAGTGTTCTCACAGTGTAATGTATTGTGTGGTGGTCAGTGTTCTCACAGTGCAATGTACTGTGTGGTGGTCAGTGTTCTCACAGCGTAATGTACTGTGTGGTGGTCAGTGTTCTCACAGTGTAATGTATTGTGTGGTGGTCAGTGTAATGTACTGTGTGGTGGTCAGTGTTCTCACAGTGTAATGTACTGTGTGGTGGTCAGTGTAATATACTGTGTGGTGGTCAGTGTTCTCACAGTGCAATGTATTGTGTAGTGGTCAGTGTTCTCACAGTGCAATGTACTGTGTGGTGGTCAGTGTTCTCACAGTGCAATGTACTGTGTGGTGGTCAATGTAATGTTCTGTGTGGTGGTCATTGTTCTCACAGTGTAATGTACTGTGTGGTGGTCAGTGTTCTCACAGTGTAATGTATTGTGTGGTGGTCATTGTTCTCACAGTGCAATGTACTGTGTGGTGGTCAGTGTTCTCACAGTGCAATGTATTGTGTGGTGGCCAGTGTTCTCACAGTGCAGTGTATTGTGTGGTGGTCAGTGTTCTCACAGTGCAATGTACTGTGTGGTGGTCAATGTAATGTTCTGTGTGGTGGTCAGTGTTCTCACAGTGTAATGTACTGTGTGGTGGTCAGTGTTCTCACAGTGCAATGTATTGTGTGGTGGTCATTGTTCTCACAGTGCAATGTACTGTGTGGTGGTCAGTGTTCTCACAGTGTAATGTATTGTGTGGTGGTCAGTGCAGTGTATTGTGTGGTGGTCAGTGTAATGTACTGTGTGGTGGTCAGTGTTCTCACAGTGTAATGTACTGTGTGGTGGTCAGTGTAATGTACTGTGTGGTGGTCAGTGTTCTCACAGTGTAATGTATTGTGTGGTGGTAAGTGTTCTCACAGTGTAATGTATTGTGTGGTGGTCAGTGTAATGTACTGTGTGGTGGTCAATGTTCTCACAGTGCAATGTACTGTGTGGTGTCAGTGTAATGTACTGTATGGTGGTCAGTGTAAATTGTGTAATGTATTGTGTGGTGGTCAGTGTTCTCACAGTGTAATGTACTATGTGGTGGTCAGTTTGATGTACTGTGTGGCGGTCAGTGTTCTCACAGTGTAATGTACTGTGTGGTGCGTCTGTGTTCTCACAGTGTAATGTACTGTGTGGTGGTCAGTGTTCTCACAGTGTAATGTACTGTGTGGTGGTCAGTGTTCTCACAGTGTAATGTACTGTGTGGTGGTCAGTGTTCTCACCGTGCAATGTACTGTGTGGTGGTCCGTGTTCTCACAGTGTAATGTATTATGTGGTGGTCAGTGCAATGTACTGTGTGGTGGTCAGTGTTCTCACAGTGCAATGTATTGTGTGGTGGTCAGTGCAATGTACTGTGTGGTGGTCAGTGTAATGTACTGTGTGGTGGTCAGTGTTCTCACAGTGTAATGTACTGTGTGGTGGTCAGTGTTCTCACAGTGTAATGTACTGTTCTCACAGTGTAATGTACTGTGTGGTGGTCAGTGTTCTCACAGTGTAATGTACTGTGATGTGGTCAGTGTTCTCACAGTGTAATGTACTGTGTGGTGGTCAGTGTAATGTACTGTGTGGTGGTCAGTGTAATGTATTGTGTGGTGGTCAGTGTTCTCACAGTGTAATGTATTCAGGGTTCGTACGCCCCTTGAAGACCCTTGAAAACCCTTTAAATTTCAACTGGGTCAAAAAGGCCCTTGAAAACCCTTGAAAACTGCTGATATCCCTACCATCCCTTGAAATCCCCTTAAAAATCATTTTCGGACCAAAACTGACCGTAACATTTGAAGACGAATCGGAGAACAAACGCAAACGAGACTTCGGACATCGATTTTCGCCTGGGGAATCGTTTTGTGTGTCGTCTGCTTTTCAAGCAAAGGGAAGCAATTCAATAGTCAGTTATCGTTTGCGCATGCGCAGTTCGACTTCCGACACAGAACGCCATGCTCCCTCATCTTTGGCGAAGTCCAATACTGTTGCGTCTGTCATCATGCCTAATTGCGCATTTGATCCGTTGTGGTTACAGAAGGAAGAATATCGAAGCTGTATCACTGAATGCAGAGACAACAAACATGCGTTTTTTCTGTAAAGTGTGCAAAAAGACCGTTGATGTTTGGGCAGTGGGCGAGTTGGCGGTTGCAAGTCACGGAAAGAGGAAAAAATACATGGAATTGGAAAAAGCGAGTAGGCCGGTCGTTAATCTTACAGACTTCGTTCGGCAATCATCAAATTCATCAACATCGGGTCAGACCCTTTCCTCAGTAAGAATCGTCAGCCAATCCACAATAACAGCAAGTGGGACAGATGTGTTGAAAGCTGAAGTGTTGTGGACGAATCATGCCATCAACGATCATCACAGTTTCCGATCTGCTGAAGACAATGCGAAACTGTTTGCAGCAATGTTTCCATATTCCTCGATTGCGATGAACTGTCGGTGTGGGGAAACCAAAAGTAGATATCTTGCAACTTTTGGCATTGCTCCTTTTTTCTGTCAGAACTGAAAAAAGAGTGAAATCACAGACTGAATCTTCAAATCAATCGTCACGTCGTCTCCATAGACTTTAACTAAGTGACTCGTGTGTGCGCATTTGTTTAAACAAAAAAAATAAATTAAAAAAATCCTACTTTCTTGTTTAAAAGACAGCATTCATACCCCCCTTCCCCCCCCCCCCCCCCAACTTACCTACCAGCTAGCCTACACATACACAAAACAAAACAAACAAAAAATCTATCTATTTTATTCACTATTTTTTTTATTACAGTTACTTTCATTTTATTCATCTACTTATTTATTATAATTACTACCACTATCATTATTATCATTACTATCCCTTCTATATATATCTAATTTATATATATAAAAACCCCCCCCCCCCCCCCCCCCCCCCCTACTTAGCAGTATTTTCAGTCCACCTTAACCACAACCATCACAAATATATCACACCACCCCACTAAACCAGCTACACAACCCCATCATTTCACTCCCCCCACGCACCCCCCCTCCTTTTCCTCTCCCATAATCCCCTCCGTCGTTTCCGTCTGGTGGCCATTCTTCCTACCACATGGACAGATAAGTCACTCTTCAGTCTTTGTTTGTACTGTCCTAAATGTTAAATGTGATCTGTTTTTGTTTTTTTGTTTTTTGCCTGAAGAAGACCCAAGAGGTTGAAATGCATCGTGTCTTGTCCTGTGCTTTGTTTGTCAATGTCTTTGGCGGTAACTAACCCCCTCTCTTTCTATATTTTGCTTCATTCTCCGCCATCAGTCACTCCATTTTGAAACAAAAAAACAAACAAAAACAGTTAAGTGTGGAGCTGCAGGAAGGCTACCCACGTTCACCTTTTCAAGAGGGGTTACCCCGCTCCCTATCCTGCCCCAGAACAAGCATTAGGCTAGTCCAGGCCCGCCACCCATTCACACACACTTCCACACGACAACACATACAGTGGCTGTATTTTAAAAGTAAAGTTTGCTGAGCTCCCTCCTGAAATGTGCCAGAGAGGGGGCCTCGGCTGCAGCTGCCGGTAGAGAATTAATGAATATGTCATGCTTTTTGATGAATCATTGAATAAGGACTTGAAACAGAAGCAGCTGGACATCCATGTCAGATACTGGTCCGGAAAGCAGATTGAAAGTTTTCTTTTTCTGATTTCTCAATTTCTGTATAAAGACTTCATTTTTTTTTAATTTCTTGTATATGATATTGAGTGTGGAAAAGACTACAGAAGTGTAATCACCTTATCATCATGGCTGGGTTACATGTGTAAGGTTATTATTCACTCTCTTTTTTTTTCCAATTGTACAGCTAAATTTGCCCTTTAAAAATTAAAATATTCCCTTTAGAAACCCTTGAAAAACCCTTGAATTTTTTTCCTGTGAGGAAGTGGGAACCCTGTGTATTGTGTGGTGGTCAGTGTTCTCACAGTGTAGTGTACTGTGTGGTGGTCAGTGTTCTCACAGTGTAATGTACTGTGTGGTGGTCAGTGTTCTCACAGTGTAATGTACTGTGTGGTGGTCAGTGTTCTCACAGTGCAATGTACTGTGTGGTCGTCAGTGTTCTCACAGTGTAATGTACTGTGTGGTGGTCAGTGTTCTCAAAGTGTAATGTATTGTGTGGTGGTCAGTGTAATGTACTGTATGGTGGTCAGTGTAATGTATTGTGTGGTGGTCAGTGTTCTCACAGTGTAATGTATTGTGTGGTGGTCAGTGTAATGTACTGTGTGGTGGTCAGTGTTCTCACAGTGTAATGTACTGTGTGGTGGTCAGTGTAATGTACTGTGGGGGGGGTCAGTGTTCTCACAGTGTAATGTATTGTGTGGTGGTCAGTGTAATGTACTGTGTGGTGGTCAGTGTTCTCACAGTGTAATGTATTGTGTGGTGGTCAGTGTTCTCACAGTGTAATGTACTGTCTGGTGGTCAGTGTTCTCACAGTGTAATGTACTGTGTGGTGGTCAGTGTTCTCACAGTGTAATGTACTGTGTGGTGGTCAGTGTTCTCACAGTGTAATGTATTGTGTGGTGGTCAGTGTTCTCACAGGGTAATGTACTGTGTGGTGGTCAGTGTAATGTACTGTGTGGTGGTCATTGTTCTCACAGTGTAATGTACTGTGTGGTGGTCAGTGTTCTCACAGTGTAATGTACTGTGTGGAGGTCAGTGTAATGTACTGTATGGTGGTCATGTAATGTATTGTGTGGTGGTCAGTGTTCTCACAGTGTAATGTATTGTGTACTGGTCAGTGTAATGTACTGTCTGGTGGTCAGTGTTCTCACAGTGTAATGTATTGTGTGGTAGTCAGTGTAATGTAGTGTGTGGTGGTCAGTGTTCTCACAGTGTAATGTACTGTGTGGTGGTCAGTGTAATGTACTGTGTGGTGGTCAGTGTTCTCACAGTGTAATATACTGTGTGGTGGTCAGTGTTCTCACAGTGTAATGTATTGTGTGGTGGTCAGTGTAATGTACTGTGTGGTGGTCAGTGTTCTCACAGTGCAGTGTACTGTGTGGTCGTCAGTGTTCTCACAGTGTAATGTACTGTGTGGTGGTCAGTGTTCTCACAGTGTAATGTACTGTGTGGTGGTCAGTGTTCTCACAGTGTAATGTACTGTGTGGTGGTCAGTGTAATGTATTGTGTGGTGGTCAGTGTTCTCACAGTGCAGTGTACTGTGTGGTGGTCAGTGTTCTCACAGTGCAATGTACTGTGTGGTGGTCAGTGTTATGTACTGTGTGGTGGTCAGTGCTCTCATAGTGTAATGTACTTTGTGGTGGTCAGTGTAATGTACTGTGTGGTGGTCATGTTCTCACAGTGCAATGTACTGTGTGGTGGTCAGTGTTCTCACAGTGTAATGTATGTGTGGTGGTCAGTGTTATCACAGTGTAATGTACTGTGTGGTGGTCAGTGTAATGTACTGTGTGGTGGTCAGTGTTCTCACAGTGTAATGTACTGTGTGGTGGTCAGTGTTCTCATAGTGTAATGTACTATGGGTGGTCAGTGTTCTCACAGTGTAATGTATTGTGTGGTGGTCAGTGTTCTCACAGTGTAATGTACTGTGTGGTGGTCAGTGTTCTCACAGTGTAATGTATTGTGTGGTGGTCAGTGTAATGTACTGTGTGGTGGTCAGTGTTCTCACAGTGTAATGTATTGTGTGGTGGTCAGTATAATGTACTATGTGGTGGTCAGTGTTCTCGCAGTGTAATGTACTGTGTGGTTGTCAGTGTAATGTACTGTGTGGAGGTCAGTGTTCTCACAGTGTAATGTACTGTGTGGCGGTCAGTTTTCTCAAAGTGCAATGTACTATTGGTGGGTAGTGTTCTCACAGTGTAATGTACTGTGTGGTGGTCAGTGTTCTCACAGTGTAAATGTACTGTGATGTGGTCAGTGTTCTCACAGTGTAATGTATTGTGTGGTGGTCAGTGTTCTCACAGTGTAATGTACTGTGTGGTGGTCATGTTCTCACAGTGTAATGTATGTTGGTGTCAGTGTTCTCACAGTGTAATGTATTGTGTGGTGGTATGTCAGGTGTTGTGGTCAGTTCTCACAGTGTAATGTATGTGTGGTGGTCAGTGTTCTCACAGTGTAATGTACTGTGTGGTGGTCAGTGTTCTCACAGTGTAATGTACTGTGTGGTGGTCAGTGTTCTCACAGTGTAATGTACTGTGTGGTGGTCAGTGTTCTCACAGTGTAATGTACTGTGTGGTGGTCATTGTTCTCACAGTGTAATGTACTGTGTGGTGGTCATTGTTCTCACAGTGTAAGGTATTGTGTGGTGGTTAGTGTTCTCACAGTGTAATGTACTTTGTGGTGGTCAGTGTAATGTAGTTGTGTGGTGGTCAGTGTTCTCACAGTGTAATGTACTGTGTGGTGGTCAGTGTTCTACAGTGCAATGTACTGTGTGGTGGTCAGTGTTCTCACAGTGTAATGTACTGTGTGGTCGTCAGTGTTCTCACAGTGTAATGTATTGTGTGGTGGTCAGTGTTCACAGTGTAATGTACTGTGTGGTGGTCAGTGTTCTCACAGTGTAATGTATTGTGTGGTGGTCAGTGTAATGTACTGTGTGGTGGTAAGTGTTCTCACAGTGTAATGTACTGTGTGGTGGTCAGTGTCCTTACAGTGCAATGTACTGTGTGATTGTCAGGTGCAGTTTGAAACCAGCAGCGAGGAGGAGAACGATGATGGTGCAGACTCCACAGAGGTCACTCAGGGGACGTCACTTGTCGACCTCGAAGATTTAGGCCATGTCATGCACGCGGCAAAGGTTAGCAATTCTTTCCACAAGTTACAAAAAATGGACTTGTCATTATCTCATGACGTCAGATTTTGGCTGTATGTTCAGATTTCAGTAGTCTCACACAGAGTAATAAAAAAAAAAAAAAAAGCTGTCAATAGGCTCGCATAAAACAATCAAAATAGATAAGCTTTATATCATTTAAAAGCCTGTTATATTTACTTTTGAAATGTCAGAAAAGATTTTTCGTCATTGCTGCTATCTTTTTTTATGATTTATATTATGTCACAAAATTTTTCTGAATTGATTACTGTATACATGTCAGTTCAATGCTTTGTGTAGATATGTCAGTTCAGTTCCTTGTATAGATATGTCAGTTTATCAGTTCAGTTCTTTCTGTAGACATGTTATTTCAATTTTTTGGGTAAATATGTCAGTTCAGTTCCTTAAAATATGACAGTTGAGTTCTTTGTGTAGATATGTCAGTTGAGTTCTTTGTGTAGATATGTCAGTTGAGTTCTTTGTGTAGATATGTCTGTTCAGTTCCTTGTTTGAAATATGTCAGTTGGATAAGTGCCCCATACAGAAAGGGAGGCGATTATACTGCTCTGTCCAAGACTCAGACCTGGAAGTTGTGTTTTTCCTTCTCTTGACGTCATGTTATTTCTCTGTCACTCTAAGACTTCTAACCCCTTCACTGCAGAGGCTGTGTGTTTGCTGTGTGCAAAGGAATAATGACAGCTCTGAGTACTTTTATGAAACCATACAAATTGTTGGTCTGGGTCTAAAGAACATTTTCAGTGTTAAGAAATGTCAGCTTGGCCAAAAAAGGAAAAGAGTTTTATGATGCATAATATGAATAAGAAATGAAACAATATTATGAATAAGAAATGAAACAATGATGCGTAATATGAATAAGAAATGAAACATGATGCGTAATATGAATAAGAAATGAAACAATGATGCATAATATGAATAAGAAATGAAACAATGATGCGTAATATGAATAAGAAATGAAACAATGATGCGTAATATGAATAAGAAATGAAACAATGATGCGCAATATGAATAAGAAATGAAACAATGATGCGTAATATGAATAAGAAATGAAACAAGATGTGACCTTTGTGAACAAAAAGCTGACACAGTCTAGGAGAGCATCGTACAAACATTGCCTGGGCATTGAAACACAAGAGCATTAACCACAAACAGTACTCTACCTCATTGCCAATAAGTGAGGTTAGTATGTTACACTTTTTTGGCAGTTCTCCTAACTGTCATCTTGAAGTAACAAAAATTCACAAAACTTCACTTTCATTCTGATTTAAAGAAAAAAAATTATTTCATGTTCATTCCAATTTCATAGCAAGAAAATGTACACAGAACACTGGATGTACAACGGCATGAAAATGAAGGGAAATAACCGTGCATTACTTAAAACTTAAGAATGCAGTTGTATCCCTTTAACTGTTAAATGAGAGAGCTGATCATTGTTACCTGTAGTGTCATTTGAGGTAAGGCTCACAGACAGCCAAATTTACCCCGAATTAAGCTCAGGGCAAGGCAGTGAAGAGGTTAGTGGTGATGTTATTTCTCCATCATTAAAAGTTATCAGTATCTTTAGTGTCATTTCTCCATCATTTGAGACCTTCCATGGTGATGTTATTTCTCACATTAAAATTATCAGATCTTAGTGTCATTTCTCATCATGTTGTAGAACCTTCATGGTGATGTATTCTCCATTATTAAAAGTTATCAGATCTTTAGTGTCATTTCTCCATCAATGTTGAGACCTTCCATGGTGATTTTATTTCTCCATATTAATAAGTTATCAGATCATTGTGTCATTTCTCCATCATGTTGAGACCTTCCATGGTGATGTTATTTCTCCATCATTAAAAGTTATCAGATCTTTGTGTTATTTCTCCATCATGTTGAGACCTTCCATGGTGATGTTATTTCTCCATCATTAAAAGTTACCAGATCTTTGTGTCATTTCTCCATCATGTTGAGACCTTCCATGGTGATGTTATTTCTCCATCATTAAAAGTTATCAGATCTTTAGTGTCATTTCTCCATCATGTTGAGACCTTCCATGGTGATGTTATTTCTCCATCATTAAAAGTTACCAGATCTTTGGTGTTATTTCTCCATCATGATAGGACCTTTCATGGTGATTTATTTGTCCATTGTGATTAGACCTTTCATGGTGATGCTATTTCTCCATCAAAATCATCTTGATAAATGCATCTTGATAAGATCTTTACACTTGATGTTAGCTATGCATTATTTTAAGACCTTTATGGTGATATTACTTCTCCATCATATTTCGATCTTTAGTTGTAACATAACTTTTCCATCATGATAAGGTCGTCATAGGTGATGATATTTCTCCATCTTCATGGCACCTTTTATGGTGTCATTTGTCCATCCTATAGGATCTTTCACCCTCTAGGATCTTTCACCCTCTAGGATCTTTCACCCTTATTTCTAGGGCTGCTTTCTCAGTCAGCCTCCATGATGTCAAACTGAAACAGCTCAGATTTTATGGTTGGAGGATGACTGAGAAGTGGTTGCTGTAGTTAAACTGCTGTATTTTCAGCACCACTGCATCAGGTTGCTGTCGTTAAACTGCTGTATTTTCAGCACCACTCTATCAGGTTGCAGCAGTTCAACTGCTGTATTTTCAGCACCACTCCATCAATCTTGCAATGTTCTTTGCAGTAGAGAAAGTGGGTTGTTGCATGTTTACCATGATATTATGGGACACAGTGATTGTCTTCTATATATGTTTGTTGACTGACGCAAAGGGTAGACTGTCAAAGCAAAACTCCATAGACAGATTCCTGCAAGTATGTGTGTTTGTCTGTGTGCCTGCTGGGGTACAGTTGTGCTCATAGTTGTTTCCAGCACCTGTTCATGCACATGTCTTTGTGTCCGTTGTTTGTTTTTCTTTCATGTCAAGCAAGGCGCACATGTCTATGTTTCCCTTGTTTGTTTTTCTTTCATGTTTCTTAACGCACTCACAAAAAAAGCCTAACAATCTGAATACTAATTTGATCATCATTGTAGAGTCTGTCGATGATGATATCAGCCCTACAAACAGATTATGCTGAACAGGTGTCCAAAGAGAAAGCAGACAAGGATTTAGCCAATGGAGAGGTGCGAGAGATGATCACGCCAATGTTGCGCAGTTCCCTGGAGAAGCAAGGCTATCGGCTGATAGGGAGCCACTCGGGCGTCAAACTCTGTCGATGGACAAAGGTGAGGAAGTTCTGTCTGTCTCCAAGCATGATGCTGCTCAGTCAGCCTGTGATTGTGTTCTCCACATCAGACATTGCTCTGTTGGCCTGTGTTTTGCTCTGTTGGCCTGTGTTTTGCTCTGTTGGCCTGTGATTGTGTTGTCCACATCAGACATTGCTCTGTTGGCCTGTGTTTTGCTCTGTTGGTCTGTGATTGTGTTCTCCACATCAGACATTGCTCTGTTGGCCTGTGCTTTGCTCTGTTGGCCTCACATGTTCTATGGCTCTGTGATGTGTTTGCAGTCCATGTTGGGGAACAGGGAGGGTGTGTGTGTGTGTAGAACAAACACATGTTCTATGGCTTTGTGGTGTGTTTGCAGTCCATGTTACGGGGCCGGGGAGGCTGTTACAAACACACGTTCTACGGCATCGAGAGTCACCGCTGTATGGAGACCACGCCCAGTCTGGCCTGCGCCAACAAGTGTGTCTTCTGCTGGAGGTCTGTGCTGTGGGAAGGGAGTGGGGGGGGGGGGGGGGGGGGGCAGGTGGCTGTGGTCACTGGTTTCCTGGGGGGGGGGGGGGGGGGGGGGGGACTGGATGGGTTTTCTGCCCTGACCCTGGCCACAGCATGGAACAGTGCAAAGGACCTGTTTGTGTGCTGGGTTTTCCATCGTTGTTTTTTCATGGCACAGTGCAAAGACTATTTGATGGGTGCTTGTGTACCCCACGACTGGTTTCACTGAATGTAAGCATTTTCAGGGTCAACACAGCATGTGTTCATGGCACAGTGCAAAGACTATTTGATGGGTGCTTGTGTACCCACGACTGGTTTCACTGAATGTAAGCATTTTCAGGGTCAACACAGCATGTGTTCATGGCACAGTGCAAAGACTATTTGATGGGTGCTTGTGTACCCCACGACTGGTTTCACTGAATGTAAGCATTTTCAGGGTCAACACAGCATGTGTTCATGTTGACACACACACACACACACACACACATATATATATAGTTTGGAGAAAACCCCCAGATGTCTGGCACCACGCCTAGCAGCAACAGGGTGACAGTCATGATGCCCATTAAGGTAGAATAGTTCAAAGCAATCAGTCCACCCTTGTGTCTCTTCCACATTCATTCTTTATTTCTCAAATTTTCGCTGCCAGGGCTTCATCAGGAGTCAGCTCCTTACAGTAGGTAGCAGCAGCCATCAGCAGTCTGACCAGGCACCCAGCAGAAAGTGCAAATCCTACTTCTGAGGTGTCTCATTCAACAAAGCATGCACCTACAGACACAAAATTTAATGCAAAATAAAGAGGAATGTTTAAACTTTCAATCTGTCCTAATGGTTTTATTGAATGTGTGGAATGAATGTGAAAAGCACCGGCACAAAAATAACAAAATTCCGAGTGTCGCACATCCCGGTGTGCGTTCCGTGCCGAAGTACAATAACGGGTAGCCAATATCAATCACGCCAGGGCAATTTCCTAGGAAAGCTACACGTTTAGGAATAGTATCATTGGAAAGCTAAGATCATTACCTTTACAATGATATGCTGCGAGTGGCGAATATTTATCAAGAAGTTGATTTTTTTTCATTTGAAACTTTCAAAACTCATTTTCACCGACTTTTGTTTAAAATACACACAATACATTGACGTCATTCGAAAGCTCAATTTTTTCTCTTTCCAATGGTATGCAAATGAAGCATGTACGAAACTTAGAGATTTCCCATCAAACCGAAAAGCGCGGCACCCATTGGTAATTTTTTAAAGTCCAACGCTAACCATGCGGTCGTGGAGGCTGACAACGGGGCTCTGAATGTTGATAAAGTTCAGAACTTTCTGGGTGAGTTATTCCATAGAACTTATGATTATGAATTTTGAACACCTGTTCTTCATGTAAGATAAAGAAACAACAAAGAAAGAAAGAAGAGAAAAAGAAGCTTTAAGCTTTCAGTGAGAGAGAGGAGAGAGAGAGTGTGTGTGTGTGTGTGTGTGTGTGTGTGTGTGTGTGTGTTGTTGTGGCATGCACGCGTGTGAATGTGTGCATAAAATTTCATAATACGCTGTGATTGAGATTTTGAGATCTTTGCTTGAGTACACGAAAGCTGTTAGTGTCAGGTGTGTACATGTGTGTGTTTGCGTGTGTGTATGTGAACACACAGAACCACAATTTTCATATAGTTCAGATTTTTATGAGAGCATTCATTTGTTGATGAATGGTGAATGGTAATTAAATTGTTTGTTGTTCACAATTGTTATTTCAGAAGATGATACATCTGCTGACATATGCAAAGTCATCCTTGCAACGGGAAGAGGAGCTCGGAAGAAAATCACAAACCTGGAATTCAACAACAGATTGATGCTGCAGATGCTGTTGTTGAAGGAAGTCAAGTCCTGGGATGAAACTGAACACTTCCTGCAGAAATGTTGTGAGCCACAGCCAGAGTAAACATGCGTGCTTGATAGAAATGTTGTGAGCACAGAGAAGTACAAATGTGGCTTGATAGAAAAGTTGAGCCAAGCCAAGTTACAAAACTGCATGGTGATAGGAGAATGTTGTGGGCACAGCCAGAATACAACTGCGTGGCTTGATAGAAATGTTGTGAGCCACAGCCAGAGTACAAACTGCATGGCTGATAGAAATGTTGTGGGCCACAGCCAGAATACAAACTGCGTGGCTTGATAGAAATGTTGTGAGCCACAGCCAGAGTACAAACTGCATGGCTGATAGAAATGTTGTGGGCCACAGCCAGAATACAAACTGCGTGGCTTGATAGAAATGTTGTGAGCCACAGCCAGAGTACAAACTGCATGGCTGATAGAAATGTTGTGAGCCACAGCCAGAGTACAAACTGCATGGCTGATAGAAATGTTGTGAGCCACAGCCAGAGTACAAACTGCAGTGGCTTGATAGAAATGTTGTGAGCCACAGCCAGAGTACAAACTGCGTGGCTTGATAGAAATGTTGTGAGCCACAGCCAGAGTACAAACTGCGTGAATTGATAGAAAAGAGCCACAGCCAGAGTACAAACTGCATGGCGTGATAGAAATGTTGTGAGCCACAGCCAGAGTACAAACTGCTCGGTTTGATAGAAAAAAGAGCCACAGCCAGAGTACAAACTGCGTGGCTTGATAGAAAGAAGAGCCACAGCCAGAGTACAAACTGCTCGGCTTGATAGAAAAGAGCAAGAGGCAGCTGGAGAAGCTGAAGGAAACAAATGAAGGGCTGCTTTCTTGACTGGCCAGTTCCTCTGCAGAGGAAACTTGGAGAGTTTAGTGAGGATATTGGCCTCACCACTGATCAGCTACTAACTTCAACATTTGAGGTTATATGCTCGCAGCCAGTCAGTTGGCTTGTGCTTAAACTGGAAGATCATTAGAGGAGAGAGAGTCGCTTCTATTTCACATCTTACACAGCTGGCTCTGTAAGCTCACAAGATCTGAGCTTTCGCTACGAACTTTAAGAAACCCAACTGTCAAAATCAGGCAGAAATATAAGAAGCTGCACAAAAGAAGTGGATCAGCCGCAGGTCAATCAGCTGTGCAAGTTTTTTTACAGGAACATTTTCATCTTTCCCCAGGGGAAGTTTCGTCACCCAGTACATCAGTTTTGGTGCAGGAAAGTGGCAATGTAAAAGGAGCTTCAGAAAAGATAGCTCTGTGTTTAGGACGTACAGAAGAGGAATTGGCAGCAGCTAGAAGAAAACTTGACAATGCAAACAGCAGTCTCTCCTCACTTAAAATTGAACATTCTCTTCTCAGAAATGAAATCAAGAACTGTCAGAGTGTGGTAGAACAGACACTCCAGACTGATGAAAAAGAGCAGTCTCTTATCATCCAGAGAAATGTTTTGAAAACACTTTAAGGAAAAAATAGAGGAAGACAAATCTCTGCAGACCAGACTACAAAGATACAGTAAAGGCACTTTGAAAAAAAAGTTGAAGAAAACGGAACAAAAACTGGCTGAAATCCAGCAAGTCAACATTAAGCTTGGGTCAAAACTCTCACAGACTGAATCCCAGCGAAGTATGTGGAAAAACAAGTACCATAGGCAGCTTTGGAATCTGCCGACTTGAGGCGTCGTCTTCAGAATGCAAAGATTAAAATTGAAGACTTGAAAAGGTTCACCAACCCTGAACCGGATGACGCTCATAATGAGCCAGTGGCAGAGGATGCACCTGTGCTAAGACTTCACAATGAAGCAGGACACTTCAAGCCTGAAGTAAAGATGTGTTTAAAGGCTTTGGTAGGGGTGAGTGAGGTATCTGCTCAAAGAAGTGCATAATGGCTTTGGTAGGGCAGAGTGAGGTATCTGCTCAAAGAAGTGTGTAATGGCTTTGGTAGGGCAGAGTGAGGTATCTGCTCAAAGAAGTGTATAATGGCTTTGGTAGGGCAGAGTGAGGTATCTGCTCA
The DNA here is from genome assembly GCA_033310375.1 of Conus canariensis. Lineage (NCBI taxonomy): Eukaryota > Metazoa > Mollusca > Gastropoda > Neogastropoda > Conidae > Conus > Conus canariensis. The sequence continues at coordinate 59,291,914 of CM065739.1, forward strand.
AAGAAGTGTGTAATGGCTTTGGTAGGTGAGAGTGAGGTATCTGCTCATAGAAGTGTATAATGGCTTTGGTAGGGCAGAGTGAGGTATCTGCTCAAAGAAGTGTGTAATGGCTTTGGTAGGTGAGAGTGAGGTATCTGCTCAAAGAAGTGTATAATGGCTTTGGTAGGGCAGAGTGAGGTATCTGCTCAAAGAAGTGTATAATGGCTTTGGTAGGGCAGAGTGAGGTATCTGCTCAAAGAAGTGTGTAATGGCTTTGGTAGGGCAGAGTGAGGTATCTGCTCAAAGGTGTGGAGGGATAATTCAAACTGTGATGCAGCAGATCTGTTGTGCAAGAATTCCTGACACAGACCTACCTTCCCAGCCATCTGCATTGCAATTTGCTGACCAGGGACATGTGATCAGCAAATCACATGTATCAGAAACCCTTGTAAACAGTGATGATTGGGATTTGCACTTGGGTGGATCTGGCAGAAGTGGTTTGAAATATATTGGCGAGCAAGTAACTACTGAAGGAGAATGTCTCTCTCTCTTAGATTTGTTCCAGTGTCAGCTGAAGATACATCAGCTCTTCTAGAAATTACCATTCAGGTGCTGGAAGAATTGTCTGACCTACATCCAGAATAAGAGGCACAGGAAAATTTTGTGTGAATGCTTCACAGTCTTTCTGGTGTCATGACAGACAGAGCAGCAGTTATGAAGTCCTGTGCGAAAAAGTTGCAGAATGAGCGCCGTGTGTTGCTATACACTGATGGAGGACTGGACTTCCTACATTGCAACACACATTTTCTTCTTGGACTGGCAAATGAGAGCAGGAAGATTCTTCACGAGTTGGAAAGTGAGGGCGGGGAACGTCTTGGAAGACATGGGTTGACAGCCTTTCACAGATTCTACACAGCAACAGAATGCTCAGCTTTCAGGTTTGTCCTACACACACATATATATATATATATATATAGGTTGAAGTGCTTAACAAATGTGAAAGAAAAAGAAAGAAAGAAAAATAGAAGATAGACTGACATATCTGAGAGTAATTTGTCTTTTTTTAAAAAGAAAGAAAGAAAAATAGAAGATAGACTGACATATCTGAGAGTAATTTGTCTTTTTTTTTCAGTCTATCAAAAGCATTCATCCATAGCTGACACTTCTGACTTTGTATTTTTTCAAACAGGTGTGATAAAATTACAAGCTGAAAAACAAACCAAAAAAAGGCACTTGTATCAGTAATTTTTGTATCAGAGCAAGTCAAATTGCCATAATCATGATAATGTTAATGCCTTGTGATGAACAATACTGTATGTTCCTGTAAACATTTGATGTTTGAAGTACCATGAACAATTTATTGATGAAAAATTGTGCATTGATATATATGTACATGCAGAGCATATTTTGCTTCCTTTGACATAATGACAAAGCGAAGAATATGCCACTGGAACTTACAGAACAGAATATAATTCAGATGGGAACGTGATTACTTGCACACACTTTTTCATACAGCAAAATAGAACAAAGATTTTCTTTTAAGGATTTAAATTTTGATGCTTTTTGCATCATTCATTATTCCATGTCTAATCCTGTCTCCCCTGACTTCCCCCTCTTTATCCTTGGTATGGTTCTGTTTCAGGTACATTCCAACAGCATGTGACTGTCTAGGGCCTGGAGGTGATGACTGCAATGGATACAGAGAAGCCTGGCTGGCCTATTGTCTCATGGAAGGAAGAAAATATTTTCTACGAGTTTCAGAGACAACCGGTTCAACAGCCTTTTCCAGACTGCTGGTGCTCTGCATTACCATCGTCAGGACATCCATAACTGCCTCAGTATGTGCTTGACAAGAAAAACATTACCATCGTCAGGATATCCAAACTGCCTCAGTATGTGCTTGACAAGAAAAACATTACCATCGTCAGGAATCCATAACTGCCTCAGTATGTGCTTTACCAAGAAAAACATTACCATCGTCAGGAATCCATAACTGCCTCAGTATGTGCTTTACCAAGAAAAACATTACCATCGTCAGGATATCCATAACTGCCTCAGTATGTGCTTTACCAAGAAAAACATTACCATCGTCAGGAATCCATAACTGCCTCAGTATGTGCTTTACCAAGAAAAACATTACCATCGTCAGGACATCCATAACTGCCTCAGTATGTGCTTGACAAGAAAAACATTACCATCGTCAGGACATCCAAAACTGCCTCAGTATGTGCTTTACCAAGAAAAACATTACCATCGTCAGGACATCCATAACTGCCTCAGTATGTGCTTGACAAGAAAAACATTACCATCGTCAGGACATCCAAAACTGCCTCAGTATGTGCTTTACCAAGAAAAACATTACCATCGTCAGGACATCCATAACTGCCTCAGTATGTGCCTTGACAAGAAAAACATTACCATCGTCAGGACATCCATAACTGCCTCAGTATGTGCTTTACCAAGAAAAACATTACCATCGTCAGGATATCCATAACTGCCTCAGTATGTGCCTTGACAAGAAAAACATTACCATCGTCAGGACATCCAAAACTGCCTCAGTATGTGCTTTACCAAGAAAAACATTACCATCGTCAGGACATCCAAAACTGCCTCAGTATGTGCTTTACCAAGAAAAACATTACCATCGTCAGGACATCCATAACTGCCTCAGTATGTGCTTTACCAAGAAAAACATTACCATCGTCAGGATATCCATAACTGCCTCAGTATGTGCTTTACCAAGAAAAACATTACCATCGTCAGGACATCCAAAACTGCCTCAGTATGTGCCTTGACAAGAAAAACATTACCATCGTCAGGATATCCATAACTACCTCAGTATGTGCTTTACCAAGAAAAACATTACCATCGTCAGGACATCCAAAACTGCCTCAGTATGTGCCTTGACAAGAAAAACATTACCATCGTCAGGACATCCATAACTGCCTCAGTATGTGCTTTACCAAGAAAAACATTACCATCGTCAGGACATCCATAACTGCCTCAGTATGTGCCTTGACAAAAAAAACATGACTATCTTCAGGAAATCTATAACTGCCTCAGTGTGTGCCTTGACAAGACAAAAAAACCCATTACCATGGTCAGGACATCCATAACTGCCTCAGTATGTGCCTTACCAAGAAAAACATTACATGGTCAGGACATCCATTACTGCCTTAGTCTGTGCCTTGACAAGAAAAACATGAAAGTGGAGAGTGTGCTTGCTGATAACAGGAGTGAAGTGATCGACAACTGCTTCATTGCCCTGGGTCTTCTTTACCTCCAGATTACAGGTAAAATGAACCTCTCATTGTTGTATGTTATGGTTATGCAGTAGGGTAGGGACTTTTTACAATATACAACTCGTGAAATGATATTAAAGTTGGTTTTACTTATGTTCTATGTCGCAAGTATTAAATGACTGAGTCATAATTTTCACTTGATAACCAAGCCAGTATGTGAGCTGTCTCTAAAAAATTTTTTGTTACTTTGTTAATAAAGCTTGGCCCTAGATCTGTGCTATATAGTGTCATTTTTTTAGTAGTCAACAAACAAAAGAGTAAACAAAAGTCATGTTGACTGCAAGGCCTCATTCCTTCTGTAGAAGTGTGGGTCCTGGAAACCACAATGTATGGAGGCCTGGGACCGTCAAAAAAGCCAGGGGTCCCTAAACTAAAGACCTGCAATAATGGAATGCAAAATTTTAGGCAATGTATGGAGAAGGTCAAAGAAATCAGTAACAAATACTGAGATGTACTCTGATTTTACTGTGACGCACTTGTACAGATAAATACTGTGAAAGTATGATCATAATGATGATGGTTGATTTCTTCTGTTTACGTTTGTGCACAACTGTATACATATCTGACATGTCTACTTGTGTGTGTCTGCGTATGCATGTGTCACTGTATGTGTGTGCAGGTCCTTACTGGAGTCTTCTTATGGGATCTGTGCGCTATCTTGACTTTCACATCCATGTTGAACGGCTGCATGGACTATTGCAAGAGTGGCAGCAAGATGCATCTTCAGCGTTCCTGGCAGATTTTCAACCGCTTTTCCCTGGTGTCTATTTCCATCGTGATGCAGAAGTTGACCAGTCTCTCCTGGCCATTGATGAAGAGAAGAAGGCAGTGTAAAACCTGTCCTCCAAAGTGTCTGTGAAGGTTTGGTGGTGGTAACAGAGCGTCAGCGTGCTGATTTCTTGCCACCAAATGGAAAATACTTTGATGTACAAGACCCTGGCTTGCGTGGAAAACTGCGGCATTTGCACATCACTAACATTGTTAGTGAGGAGTGCTTTGTGGACTTGGACTTTTCCCTTTTCAAGAGACACCATGCCAGCATACAGCATCACTCTGCCGTTGATATGATGAAACGAAATAAGTCCATTTCATCATGGCTTGAACACAAGTCTGCAGGAGAACAGGAACAGCTGCTCAGCCTGTCTGCTAAAAAAGCACCCTCACTGAGGCTAAAGCACATGCAGATGGAGAGGGATACTGTCAGAAAGAGGAAAGATCACATTCTCGAGGTTCAGCAGAAACAACAGGCAGCAGAGGCAAACAGGTGACAGAAAATTAAAGAATTATGCAAGACTTGCAACGTCACCAGGGACCCTGTTCTGTGCCTGCAGATGTTGAGTGCCTCTTGAATACCTACACCAAACTCCGTGATCTCTGCAGAGCAATGAGAGCAGAAATCCTGCTCCAGAAACTGGTCCTGAACATGAAATCCTCATTGCTGACAATCACTGGGCCTGTCCTGGCCATTGTCAACAGACTCTTAGAATTTTTTGGAGGACAAGTCCTGCAACAATTACCACTACTACCAGTTCCTCAGCCTTGCCAAAGACCTTCCAAGAAGCGGCCACGAGTGCAGGCTGATGAAACTGAAGAGTTCGACATGGACCCAGAGAAGGAAGTTGAAGAAGATGAAGAAGCAGATGGCTTTGACGAGATGCAAGAGGAACCAGAAATTGATTTTGAAAACTTTTCGTTTTCATTTAAAACCAGGAGAGATTGTAGCCGTTTATTATCAAGAAGACTTCTTCATTGGGGAAGTGAAGAATATTCTCTCTGAGGAAGAAGCTGAAATCAGCATCATGGAGAAAGCAAGGCTATTATAATCTCCAGGGACAAAATATTTTTTGGTGGCCACATACTGAAGACACTTGGAAAATTGCCTCAGAAGTCATATTTACTGGCAACTTGATTATTGCTCCATGTTCATCATCTGGGAGAGCATTTCTTGTTGAACATGTGGGGAATTGGCCAGCCAGATATGAAGCTTTCAGGCCTTTCCTGACAGCAAATTCCTCTTAGGAAGATGTGGTTTTAACTAACCTGGGAACATTCAAAAGATGGGATGAAAGTTTGTGTGTTTGGACCAATCATTCTGATCAACATAGGATTGATCTGTCAGTCAGTGCGTTACTGACAACACTTCACCCAAGAAAAACTGTATGAAGTCATCACATTATTTTGATAGACTGCACATCCTGAAAAATTAAGAACTGCACCATGTTACATGTGCCCAAATCTTATTTGAATCTATCAGATGGTTTATACAATATCGTTTCTTTCTAAACATGTTTAGGTATTTCACGTTGCCCTTGTCTGCACCTGTAAATCAGGTTTTACTGAAATTTGAAATCTGTTTTTAACATGAAAATACCTTTGGATCCATGAGGAAAACAGTGAAATGGGACACAAAACATGCTTTGTACAAGCTTGGTTAAGATTTATCTTGTACTGTTGCAGTAGGTGAGTTATGGACTATCAAGTGCATGATGTAAATACATGGCACATTGAAATGTTCAGTACGAAAACAATATATTTAAATTATCACATTCTGTTATATGGGCATGTCAAATAAGAAGCTTTGCCTCATCTTCCATGTGCCAAAATCTCATTGAAATCTGTCAAACGGTTCAAAAGTTATGATGGTTTTTCTAACCTTGGTGTTGCATATGACACTGCTTATGACCGCATCTGACAGATTGGCACTTTGGAGAAGTCTGAAGGCTGTGTTTACCATTAAAATGAATTCAGATCAGTGAGAAAAAAATTAGAGCATAAATACGTATGTAAGAAAGTCAAACTGCAGAAACTGACACTCTTCAGTGGTGTTCTGAAATTGTAGTGCCGTCAATATGGCTCTCAGTCCAAATTTGACCATTTTTCAATTGTGATTTTTTTCCAACTTTGACCTGTACATATTTTCTTAAATGAAAGAAATTCAGCTTGAAATTTGGAGCACAGCTTTTCCAGTGCTGTCCTATCAGGACTGGGTTTGTCATTGAAAACAAAATGTGATTTTGAAGCGGCTAAAAATGGGCCATGTTTCACTTTCAGGATCATATGCGATACCTAGTACCTTTAATTTAAACAGACATAGCTCCGGACCTAATCAAGATATTCACTTACTTTTTTTTTTGCAATGTTAGTTTTGAAAGTTGTATAAGAATAAAAAAAAACAGCAACTTGTTGTTCACTTTAAAAATTTTAACTGCCGCCACCTACTTACAGATAAAAAGACTACATGGGCACCATTAGCATAAAATATATCAAAGAGATTAACATTAAGAACATTAAACACACTCACACACACTCTTGCACACAGACACACACACGCACACACAAACACACACACACACACACACACACACACACACACACACACACACACACACACACACACACACACACACACATTTGCTCGCACAGACATGCCAAATACTCGCCCATACAAATACACACCACACACACACACACACACACACACACAATAGGCCTATACTCTAGCTCTCCTGCATTTACATGTACATACATGCTCAAATAAACTACAAAATCACACCAAATCATGCCTTTTTCGTACACTTGGCCCCAATGACATATCGTCACCATTGCATAGAACTGGGATTGCATTAGTAATGTTAACTTTAGTCAAAATTAAAATATCGACATCATTAAAGTAAAAAATCTGAAGGGGGGGGGGGGGGGGGGGGGGGGGTACCAAAAGGAAATTATCCAATTTAGCAAATACAAAATTAGTTGGTGAAATTTCTATATAGTTGACATGAATACGTTCCTGTAAGTAGATCAATATGCAAAAACATACATATCACCAGCAGGCCCTAAGTCTTTCAGTAATCAGGTACATGAAAAACAGAAATTTTGGTTAAGTGTTTGGGGTATGAAAAAAGCAGAGATTTAACCTGAAAACATTAAACCCTATAAAATAATGATTGTGCAACTCACAGAGGCTACATGTTTTTCCACCTTCGTCTCTGATGACCACATTGGCAAGTGCCATACTAGTATCCCTGTAACTTTGAACAGTGTTCATTGGCAACAAAACCTCACACATCCCCCATACACCATACCATCTTACAAATGTGTCAAAATGAATCTAAAAATATACTGTTCAAAAAAAAAAAAATGCGTAGGTATATATTGTTGCAAAATCAAACAGTTCCATTTTACTAATACTACTACACATTCTGCTTCAAAATGGAGAAGAAGGACATGTCACATCAGTGAGCTTCTGCCACATAGTAAGTTATTCACATTTGGGGTATTTACAAAAACCGGTAGGTACACTTCTGGCTATCGTTGACCATCTCTTTCTGTTCCAGTACTAAAAATGGACTCAAGACTACCTATTCAAAAAGCACCACTATTCATTATGGGTCTCTACAGTCTTTATCAAAGTAGTAGAAGTAGTTTTCAATATTGTAGATATGGTGGTTAACCTAGATCCTTGGAAAGGATTTTCAAAGTATACTTCTATCTCTTCTATCTCTTTTGGGTCTCCCTCCAGGGGTTGCAACCTTGCCGTGGTCGGAGGGCTTGCGCGGTCCTGTGATCCGATAGGCTTTGCTGGCGGGGGCATCAATACTTGATGATAGGCTAGTTTCTGAAAATGCTTTAGGCCTGAAAAGTCAAGTTGCTGTCTGGCCTAAGCACAGCGTGGTAAGGAGTTAAGTCCCTGGCAGGGCCTCCCATGTCAGATAGGCTAAGGGTGAGGACCCTGACTTATAGTAACCGGCCTTTTTCCTTTTCATATCTTCTGCCTTTCGTATTTGGCTCTTTTCTATCTTCATCTCCCTTCAAGTCTTCTTTTCCGCACTCTTTTTCTCTCTCTAGTCTTCTTAAGATCCGCTGCATTTTCCATGCGGTGCCACCTGTGATGGGGGGGGGATGAGATCCTGGTGATTGAGAGGGCAAGCGCCCTCAACACATCACTTTGGCTCGGACCTCTCCTAGACAGGAGGTACACTCTGGCTCGGGTGTATCAATCGGCTCCCCCTTCATGGGGCTGGGTTAAGACAGGCAGTTCTCTGGCTGGCCAAGATAACCCCTGCAGTGCTTGGCTCTCAGCTCCCGGGAGTTGAGCATGATCAGGGGGATAGGGGTAGTGGCGCTCTGTTTGTCGTATATCTCTCCTGAAGCCTGGAAGGGGTCGTGACAGTGACTTCTTGGCCCTGACCCCTTAGTTGGACTCCATGGTGGGTGGGTAAGGGAGAGACGAAATTTAAATGCACTAAACATGGCTTCTTCTGAGAACATTCCCCCCCAAAAGAAGAGGAAGGCAGTGGATCCTATTTCGAAAGAGTTTAATTCAGATAATGACTCTGATATGGAGACAAGAGAGAGGACAGGTTTCTGGGCTTCCTGGCTTGTGATTGAAGGGACAGAGCAGGAAAAGCCCATTTCAGCTTTGAGTCCTTTCGCAATCCAGAAGAGCTTCCAAGGTATAGCAGGTGACCCTCTGTCGGTGAAAGGGCTAAGAAACGGCTCATTCCTTGTCCAGTGCAAGTTGAAGAAACAATCTGAGCAGTTGCTGAGGGCCACAAGGCTCGTGGACAGAGAAATTCGGGTGACTCCCCATAAGCAGTTGAATTCATCCAAAGGAGTCATTCGATGCCCAGATCTGAAAGGTGTCTTGGAAACAGCAATTAAAACGGAACTAGCATCCCAAGGTGTGATAGAGGTGCATAGGGTGACAGTCTGTAAAGGAGCAGAAAGAGTGCCCACCAACACCCTCTTTCTGACATTCTGCTCCCCTTCGTTACCTCCGGTCATTAAAGTAGGCTACTTGAATGTCTGTTCGACTGTATGTTCCATCTCTGATGCGGTGTTTCAAGTGCCAGAAGTTTGGACATGTCAGAGATAGCTGTTCTGGGGAGGAGGTGTGTGGTGTTTGCTGCAAGGCAACCCATGACGGACCATGTAAAGATCCGGCTCATTACGCAAACTGCGATGGTGACCACCCCTCCTCTTCACGCAACTGTCCAGTTTGGATCCAGGAGTCCAACATCCAAAAGTAAAAACAGAAAAGAAAATCTCCTTTTTTGAGGCTCGTAAGCAGGTCGTTGGCAGTCAGACGTCTCCAGTTTCTTCATGCGCTTCGGCTGTGAAGCAAGTTTCAACCCGTTCTGTTTCTTATCGATGGTTTCATTTTTTCAAAAACACAGCAAGACAAAATGCCAAGCCCCAGTGGAGGCAGGTCCACCACCTCTAAACCCAAAGCGGATGCCCCTGATGGGGGCAGTAAATCCACCACCCTCAGACTGCCCAGCAGTCTACTCCATCTGCTGCTGGGCAGAATGAAAAGCCAGCCCTCCTGCCTCAAACTTCTGTGAGCAGTGCCCATGCAGGCAAGGGAGTTCAATGAAGTGTGCAGATGGTGGAGATGAGAAAGAAACCTCCACCATCTCCAAAATCCAAGCCGTCTTCACCTGCGGGCAAGTCTGCCAGCAGGTCTGGAGAACAAAACAATCCTGTCCTACTCAGAAACAAATATGTTCCATTGGATGCAGACAATGACTCGGAGATGAACTGATTTCTCTCCTATTCGTCCTCTGCACCATGGACAGTAAAATAATTCATTGGAATATCTGTGGCTTAAATTCAAACTTTGAGGAGCTGCAGCTTCTGTGTCAAACTCTAAAACCTTACGTACTAGCTGTTCAAGAAACAAAAATTCAAAGCCAGAAGACCTTCACTCTTTCTGGCTTCAGTATTCTTTCCAAACCTGCACAACCATCCACATTGGGACTAACGGGCGGTGTTGCCCTTCTTATACACAAAACTTTGCTGTTTAGTCCTGTCGCTCTGACTACCCCCCTTCAGGCAGTAGCTGCGAGAGTCACTCTCCACAAAACTGTTATAATTTGCTCACTATATCTGTCACCTCTGTCCCGGTTTGTCGTCAGGACCTTGTCAGTCTGATTGGAGAACTTACTTGACCTTTTTTGCTGTTGGGTGATTTCAATGGACACAATCCTCTTTGGGGTAGTGTGAGTTCGTCATCCAGAGGTCTGCTTCTTGAGGATGTCCTTTCAGACTTTGATTTGTGTTGTTGGAACGATGGATCTCCAACTTACCTCCATTCTTCCTCGGGTTCACTTTCGTGTTCAGATTTGTCAATATGTGACCCTCCTTGGTCCTGGACTACGAGTGGTCTGTCCATGACTATCTGCATGGAAGTGACCATTTTCCTGTTCTGTTAAAACCCATATTAACTGAAATGCCTCTGTTTCACAACACCTTAACTATAAGAAGGCTAATTGGAATCTTTTTGCTGCCAGCATTTCAAAGGAATTCCAGGAAATTGACATTCTTCAGAGTCCAGACCTGCGGAATCTCTAACCAATACTGTGATAAACTGTGCTAAAACCTGTATTCCAATGTCTTCCGACAAACTCCAACCGCCAAAAACACCTTGGTTTAATTCTGACTGCCAACAAATCTCAAAAGTACGCAAACGGGATCAGCGTAGAGTATTCCAAAGACCTTCAGGTCCCAACGCTCGAGCCCATCAGAAACTCCGTGCCAAATCGAGGCACACTTTCAAAATCAGTAAACATCGGTCTTGGAGAAACTTCTGCTCCAGGCTGACATCTAAAACATCCAAGAAAAAAGTCTGGAACATCATCAGAAAAATCAAAGGGAAGAAGACTAACCCCTCAATTCATCACCTGAAACTTGCTGATACTCTGATAACTGACAAACAAGCTGTTGCCAATCTGCTGACCTCCACCATTCAACAGAACTCCTCATCTGCAAATAAATCTGCAGCCTTTTTAAGAAACAAACAACTCAGAGAGAAATCTTCATGCAATTTCACATCAGACAACTCGGAAGCCAACAATCTTCCTTTTTCAATCAATGAACTAAAATCAGCTTTGCAAGCCTGCAACGATTCTGCTCCTGGTCTGGATGACATTCATTATCAGGTTTTGAAACATCTGCCAGAAAGCTGTCTCCAGACCCTTCTTAGTCTACAACCATGTCTGGACCACAGGGTGCTTTCCGCCCTCCTGGCGGAGAGCCCTGATAATTCCAATCCCGAAGCCTGGAAAGGACCTTACTAACCCTTCAAAGTATCGCCCAATAGCTCTGACCAGCTGCCTCTGCAAGCTAATGGAAAAGATGGTCAACTCCCGTCTGATGTGGAAGCTGGAAACCAATGGCCTTTTGGCCAGTGAACAGTGCGGTTTCGGAAAGTACCACTCAACAGTTGACCATTTAGTCCATCTGGAAACCACCATCCGCAACGCCTTCGTCAATAAACAGCATGTGGTTGTTATCTTTTTTGACCTAGAAAAAGCGTATGACACCACCAGGAAATCAGGAATCCTTATAGATCTTTATAGACTTGGTTTTCATGGTCATCTGCCTCTGTTTATTCAAAACTTTCTGGCTGAGCAGCAGTTCCAGGTGCGTGGTGGCACCACGCTCTCTGACATCCATGGGGAGGAGTTGGGTGTACCTCAAGGGAGCATCCTTTCTCCTGCCCTTTTCAGCATCAAAATCAACGACAGTGTGAAATCGGTAGACCAGGGTTCTGAGTCCTTGCTGTTCGTTGATGACTTCACGCTGTACGCAGTTGGAGCCTCTTACGCCAGTGTACAGCGTCGACTCCAACTTTGTGTCAGTGAGATTCAACAGTGGGCTGAGGAAAATGGGTTTACCTTCTCTAGTACTAAAACTCAGTCAATCCATTTCCACAATTTTCGTCAGTTTTTTGCTGATCCTAAGATTTGTCTGGTTAAGTCCACCATTCTAGCTGTAAAAGAAGTCAAATTTGTGGGTGTTATTTTCGATCAAAAACTGAACTTTAAAAGTCATATCCAACACTTAAAACTGCATGTCAGAAAGCACTGAACATTCTGTGAGTTGTGGCGCACACAGATTGGGGCGCTGACAGGAAAACTCTCCTCCATCTTTACAGGGGTCTGATTCGCTCCAAACTGGACTATGGGTGTGTAGTGTACGGTTCTGCCAGACCGTCCTACCTGAAAAGTTTAGACCCTATCCACCATCAAGGGCTTCGATTGTGTCTGGGTGCGTTCTGCACCACCCCTGTTTATAGCCAGTATGCAGAGGCAGGAGAACCATCCCTCTCAAATCGCTGACTAAAACTGGCCTTGGATTACTGTCTGAGTCTCTCGTCTGAACCTCAAAACCCTGCATATGACTGTTTTCAACCCCAAATTCCAAAAGAAATTTGATGACCATCTCAGTGCCATTCCACCCTTGGGGATTCGTATTCTTCCCCATCTGAACAAAGCAGGTATAGACCTTGGTGTAGTTAGAGATTTCTCCAAGTTTCCTGAGGACCCTCCATGCACTTTCTTCACACCAGAGATCCGGACTGATTTAGCCTCATACCAGAAAGATTCCACTAGTTCCTTGGCATACAAGTCCCTTTTTGCTGTACTGTGTTCCAAGTTTCCATCTTTCAAAAGAATTTTCACTGACGGTTCCAAATCTGAAGAGGGAGTGGCCTGCGCAGCCTATTGCCCTGGTGCGCCTTCTCAAATATTGTTAGAATATATTCCTTCAGATGCTTCTGTTTACTCTGCTGAACTTAGAGCCCTGGTTCTAGCACTGAAGATAATCTTTCAATCCACAAACAGGAACTTTCTGATTTTGTCTGATTTGCTGTCAGCTTTGGAGGCCATAGCTGGCCATAACCTCCATCATCCCAAACTTCTCCACTTTTTTTAACTTTTTACCAGGTTGAAAGCAGAAGGTCACAACATTGTTCTAGCTTGGGTTCCTGGTCATGTTGGCATTGGAGGGAATGAAATGGCTAATAGTTTGGCCATGAATGCCACAACAGGGAAACTGTCTAACATGTCTGTTCCGTACACAGATCAAAAACCAAAAGTTAATGATTATGTCAAAGACCTCTGGCAAGAGGAATGGACCTTGCAGACGGATAACAAACTATTTAAAATCCGTCCAAACCTGAAAGAGTTTTTACCATGTTCCCGAGGCGGCTGTAAAGACGAAACAGTCTTGTGCTGCTTGCACACAGGCCACTCGTTTTATACCCATTCTTATCTTTTAAAAGGTGAAGAAGCTCCGTGGTGCATTCCACGTCATGTTCCACTCACAGTGAGACATATTCTTTTAGATTGTTGGGACTTGCACGATGTGAGTCATAAACACTTTACAGCAGACTCCATGAAAACCCTTTTCAGAGATGTCCCATCTGATGTGATCTTTGAGTTTCTGAAAGAAATCAACATTTTTCATCTGATTTAAGATTTTACGGAAGAAAGATTTTTAATGAAGTTTCTGGTGCGTTTTAAAAGATGTCGTTTAAAGAGATGTATGAAAGGGTTTGTTTTTTGGTTTTTTTTTTTTTTTTTTTTTTAAATGACTTGAGTTGATTTTAACGTGGTGACAGCCCTGATGTGGCCCTTTGCGGTCGGCTGGGCTATAAGCAACATTATCTTATCTTATCTTATCTCCCATCTTATCAGAAAATTTTCACTGACGGTTCCAAGTCTGAAGATGGAGTGGCCTGTGCAGCCTATTGCCCTGGTGCTCTTTCTCAGATACTGTTAAAACATATACCTCCAGATGCTTCTGTCTATTCTGCTGAATTTACTGCTCTGGTTCTGGCATTGAAGATAATTTGACAATCTAAGAAGAGGGACTTTCTGGTTCTGTCGGATTCGCTGTCAGCTTTGGAGGCCATAGCTGGCCGCAACCTTCAGCATCCAGAACTTTTACATTTCTTTGAACTTTTTAGCAAGTTGAAAGCGGATGGTTACAACATTATTCTAGCTTGGGTTCCTGGTCATGTTGGCATTGGAGGGAACGAAATGGTTGATCGTTTAGCCAAGAATGCCACAAGAGAGAAATTGTCCAACATTTATATCCCTTGCTCAGATCTGAAACCCAAAATTAACGATTATGTGAGAGACCTCTGGCAGGAGGACTGGAACACACAGACGGATAACAAACTCTTTCAGATCCGTCCAAACCTTAAGGAGTTCCTCCCATCTACGTCTGGTGGTCATAAAGAAGAAACAGTTCTGTGCCGGCTGCACACCGGCCATTCATATTTTACCCATTCGTACCTTTTAAAGAATGAAGAAGCTCCATGGTGTATTCCATGTCATGTGCCACTCACAATGAAACATATTCTTTTAGAGTGTTGGGACTTGCATGATGTGAGACACAAACATTTTACAGCCGAGTCCATGAAAATCCTGTTCAGAGATGTCCCGCCTGATGTGATCTTTGAGTTTTTGAGAGAGATTAACATTTTTCATCTGATTTAAGATTTTACGGATGAAAGATTTTTAACGAAGTTTCTGGTGCGTTTCTAGAAGATGTCATTTAAAGAGATGTGTGAAAGGTGTTTTTTTTTTTTTTTTTAAATGACTTGTGAGTTGATTTTAACGTGGTGACAGCCCTGATGTGGCCCTTTGCAGTCGGCTGGGCTATAAGCAACATTATCTTATCTAACATTAAACTCACTCTCACACACTCTCGCACACAGACACACACCCACACACAGACACCCGCACACAGACACACACACACATACACACACACACCACACACACACACACACACACACACACACACACACACACACACACACACACATACACATTTGCTCACACAGACACGCCAAATACACACCCATACAAATATACACATACATCCCCACACACTTAGGCCTACTATACTCTAGCTGTCCTACATTTAAATGTATACATGCTCAAATAAACTACAAAATCACACCAAATCATGCCTTTTTCGTACACTTGGCCCCAGTGACATATAATCACCATTGCATAGAACTGGGATTGCATAAGTAATGTTAACTTTAGTCAAAATTAAAATAATGGCCTCATGAAAGTAAAAGATCTGAAAAAAAAAAAAAAGGGGGGGGGGGGGGGAGAGAAGGGTACCAAAAGGAAATTATTATCCATTTAAGCAAATACAAAATTAGGTAGTGAAATTTCTGTATAGTTGGCATAAATGATTGTATTGCGATTAAAACAGATAAATGATTATATTGCGACGGAAAACATGGAGAGCGCAAAAAAAAAAGAAAATTTTTTTTTTCTTTTAAGGACTAACTGGGTGTGGAGCTGCCGGATTGCTACTACTTTTCGCTTTGCACATACAGGCAAGTCTGTACATTACCGGCCCTGACCCTACAGAAGGTAGTGCCAAGCCCACATACACTATGATACAGGCAAGCCTGTATATTACAGGCCCTGACCCTACAGAAGGTAGTGCCAAGCCCACATACAGGCAAGCCTGTACATTACAGGCCCTGACCCTACAGAAGATAGTGCCAAGCCCACATACAGGCAAGCCTGTACATTACCAGCCCTGACCCTACAAAAGGTAGTGCCAAGCCCACATACAGGCAAGCCTGTACATTACCGGCCTTGACCCTACAGAAGGTAGTGCCAAGCCCACAAAAAAAAGGACCACAAAGAAGGAGTGTCTGTACTGCTTTGAAGTGCCATCTGGAATCTTGTAGCCCTTGGTGTTATTGACAGCATGGCGAGTAATGATGTTTGTGGTCTCACAGTCCTTAAATGCTGCCCTCCGGGGGTTGCAACCTTGCCGTGGTCGGAGGGCTTGCGTGGTCCAGTGATCTTTTAGGCTTTGCTGACGGGGGCATCAATACTCGACTAGATGGTTAGTTGTTGTCAATGCTTCTAGGCCTGTATAGCCAAGCTGCTGACTGGCCAAGCATTACGTGGTAGGAATTGATGCCCCTGGTAGGGTCTCCCATGTCAGAAAGGTTAGGAGTGAGGGCCCAGACAAATAGTAACCACCTTCTTCCTATTCTGTCTTCTGCCTTTCTTAATGGTTCTTTTCTTTCTTTGTCTCCCTTTCAAGCCTTCTTTTGCACACTCTTTTTCTCTCTGTGCTCTTCTTAAGATCCGCCGCGTTTGCCGTGCGGTGCGACCTGTGACGGAGGGGGATGAGATCCTGGTGATTGAGAGGGCCAACGCCCTCAACACATCACTTTGGCTCGGAACTCTCCTAGACAGGAGGTACACTCTGGCCCGGGTGTATCAATCGGCTTCCCCTTCATGGGGCTGGGTCAAAACAGGCAGTTCTCCGACTGGCCAAGGTAACCCCTGCAGTGCTCAGCTCTCTGTTCCCGGGAGTTGGGCATGATCAGGGGGGATAGGGTCAGTAGGCTTCTGTTTGTCGTATATCTCTCCTGAAGCCTGGAAGGGGTCAAGACAATGAGTTCTTGGCCCTGGCCCCTTAGTTGGACTCCATGGTGGGTGGGTAAGGGAGAGACGAAATTTCTAAACATAAATCATGGCTTTATCCAAAATCACACCCCCCATAAAGAAGAGGAAGGCAGTGGACCCCATTTCTAGTCATAACGATTCCGACAGTGACTCGGATATGGAGATGAGACAGAGGACAGGTTTTTGGGCTTCCTGGCTTGTGGTTGAAGGGACAGAGCAGGAAAAGCCTATTTCTGCTCTGAGTCCTTTTGCGATTCAGAAGGGCTTTCAGGGTCTAACAGGTGACCCTCAGTCAGTGAAAAGGCTACGGAATGGCACTTTCCTCGTCCAGTGCAGATCAAAGAGGCAATCAGAGCAGCTGCTGAGGGCAACAAAACTCGTGGACAGAGAGATCCGGGTGACCCCCCATAAGCAGTTAAATTCGACCAAAGGGGTTATTCGGTGCCCGGACTTGAAAGGTGTCTTGGAAGCGGAGATCAAGACAGAACTTGCATCCCAAGGTGTGACAGAGGTGCATAGGGTGACAGTTAAAAAAGGTGCAGAAAGAGTGGCCACCAACACCCTCTTTCTGACATTCTGCAACCCTGTGCTGCCTCCGGTCATTAAAGTTGGATACTTAAATGTACGTGTCCAACTGTATGTCCCATCCCCGTTGAGGTGTTTCAAATGCCAGAAGTTTGGACATGTCAGAGACCGCTGTTCTGGGCAGGAAGTGTGTGGTGTTTGTTGCAAGGCAACCCATGATGGGCCGTGTAAAGACCCGGCTCATTGTGCGAACTGCGGTGGCGACCACCCTCTCTCTTCACGCAACTGCCCTGTTTGGATTCAGGAGTCCACCATCCAAAGAGTGAAGACTGAAAAGAAAATTTCGTTTTTTGAGGCACGTAAACAGGTTGTTGGCAGTCAGACGTCAACAGTGTCTTCCTATGCTTCAGCTATAAAGAAAGTTTCCACCCGTTCAGTCTGCTGCCAGACTGACGATTTTACTTTCACCAAGACATTGCAAGAAAGACCGTTAAGCTCTGGTGGAAGCAAGTCCACCACCTCCCAACCCAAAGCGGGTGCCCCTGGTGGAGGCAAAAAATCCGCCACCCCTCAGTCTGCCCAGCAGTCTACTCCATCCGCTGCTGGGCAGATGAAAAAGCCAGCCCTCCCGCCTCGAACTTCCTCGAGCAGTGCCCGTGCGGGCAAGGGAGTTCAACCAAGTGTGGAGATGGTGGAGATGAGGAAGAAACATCCACCATCTCCAAAATCCAGACCTTCTTCACCTGTGGGCAAGTCTGCCAGCAGGTCTGAAGACCCAAACAGTCCAGTGAAACTAAGCAATAAATTTGCTCCACTGAACGCAGACGATGATGAGGAGATGACTTGATTTCTCTCCTATTCATCCTCTGCACCATGGATAGTAGTAAACTAATCCATTGGAATATCCGTGGCCTAAATTCAAATTTTGAGGAGCTGCAGCTTCTGTGTCAAACTGTAAAACCTTCTGTCGTTGCTCTTCAGGAAACTAACATTCAAAGCCAGAAGACCTTCACTCTTTCTGGCTTTATTATTCTTTCTAAACCTGCACAACCATCCACATTGGGACTGTCAGGCGGTGTTGCCCTTCTTTTACACAAAACTTTGCTGTTTAGTCCTGTCGCTCTGACTACCTCCCTTCAGGCAGTAGCTGCGAGAGTCACTCTCCACAAGACTGTTACAATCTGCTCACTGTATCTGCCACCTTCTGTCCCGGTTTGTCGTCAGGACCTTGTCAGTCTGATCGGAGAACTTCCTCGACCTTTTTTGCTGTTGGGTGACTTTAATGGTCACAATCCTCTTTGGGGTAGTGTCAGTTCGTCATCCAGAGATCTGCTTCTTGAGGATGTTCTTTCAGACTTTGATTTGTGTTGTCTGAACGATGGAGCTCCAACTTACCTCCACTCTTCCACAGGTTCACTTTCGTGTTTAGATTTGTCGATTTGTGACCCCTCGCTGGTCCTGGACTATGAGTGGTCTGTCCATGACGATCTGCACGGAAGTGACCATTTCCCTGTTCTTTTAAAACCCTTATTAACTGAAAATGTCTCTGTCTCACAACATCTTAATTATAAGAAGGCCAACTGGAATCTTTTTGTAACCAATATTTCAAAAGAATTCCAGGACACTGATATTCTTCAGAGTCCAGACCCAGCAGAATCTCTGACCAATACTGTGATAAACAGTGCTAAAACCTGTATTCCAATGTCTTCTGACAAACTCCAAATGCCAAAAACACCCTGGTTTAATTCAGACTGCCAGCAGATTTCAAAAGTTCGCAAACGGGCTCAGCGTTGGGTATGCCAATGACCTTCAGGTCCCAACGCTTGAGCCCATCAGAAACTCTGTGGCAAATCGGGACACACTTTCAAAATCAGTAAACGTCAGTCTTGGAGAAACTTCTGCTCCGGGCTGACATCTAAAACTTCAAAGAAAAAAGTCTGGAACATCATCAGAAAAATCAAAGGGAAAAACACCAACCTCTTCATTCATCAGTTGAAACTTGCCGATGCTCTGATCACTGACAAACAAGCTGTTGCCAATCTGTTGGCCTCCACCATCCAACAGAACTCCTCATCTTCAAATAAATCTGCAGCCTTTTTAAGACACAAACAAGTCAGAGAGAAATCTTTATACAATTTCACATCAGACAACTCTGAAGCCTACAATCTCCCTTTTTCAATCAATGAACTGAAAACAGCTTTACAAACCTGCACTGATTCTGCCCTGGTCTGGATGATATTCATTATCAGGTTTTGAAACATTTTCCAGAAAGCTGTCTCCAGACTCTTCTTAAAGTATACAACCATATCTGGACCACAGAGTACTTTCCGCCCTCCTGGCGGAAAGCCCTGATCATTCCAATTCCAAAGCCTGGAAAGGATCTTACCAACCCTTCCAACTATCGTCCAATAGCTCTGACTAGCTGCCTCTGTAAGTTGATGGAGAAGATGGTCAACTCCCGTCTGATGTGGAAGCTGGAAACCGATGGCCTTTTGGCCAGTGAACAGTGCGGGTTCCGGAAATACCACTCCACAGTTGACCATTTAATCCGTCTGGAAACCACCATCCGCAACGCCTTTGTCAATAAACAGCATGTGGTCGCTATCTTTTTCGACCTCGAAAAAGCGTATGACACCACGTGGAAATCAGGAATCCTTATGGACCTGCACAGACTTGGTTTTCGTGGTCACCTGCCTCTGTTTATCCAAAACTTTCTGGCTGATCGACAGTTCGAGGTGCGTGTTGGCACCACACTCTCTGACATCCATGGGCAGGAGTTGGGTGTATCTCAGGGGAGCATCCTTTCTCCAGCCCTTTTCAGCATTAAATTTAACGATATTGTTAAATCTGTAAGCCAGGGTTCTAAGTCTTCTCTGTTCGTTGACGATTTTCGCTGTACGCAGTTGGAGCTTCTTACGCCAGTGTACAGCGTCGACTCCAACTTTGTGTCAACAAGATCCAACAGTGGGCCGAGGAAAACGGGTTTACCTTCTCACGTACCAAAACTCAGTCAATCCACTTTCACAATTTTCGTCAATTTTTTGCTGATCCTGAAATTTGTCTGGATAAGTCCACCATTCCAGCTGTAAAAGAAGCCAAATTCCTAGGAGTTATTTTTGATCAAAAACTCAACTTTCTCAGCCACATCAAAAACCTCAAAACCTCTTGCCAGAAAGCTCTGAATATTCTGCGGGTCGTAGCACACACTGACTGGGGCGCTGATAAGAAAACTTTGCTGCACCTCTACAGAGCCTTGGTCCGTTCCAAACTGGACTATGGTTGTGCTGTATACGGCTCTGCAAGACCGTCTTACCTAAAACTCTTGGACCCTATCCACCATCAAGGGCTTCATCTCTGTCTTGGAGCATTCCGCACCACCCCTGTGTACAGCCTGTACGCAGAGGCAGGTGAACCCTCACTGTCCAACCGCAGGCTGAAAATGTCTCTAAATTACTATATCAGACTGTTCTCAGAACCACAGAATCCTGCCGATGACTGTGTCTTTGACCCCCAGTTTCAAAGCAAATTCGAAACCAACCCTAACTGTATTCCGCCGTTTGGTGTTCGTATGCAGCCTCACGCGCGGAATGCAGGTCTAGACCTAGGAGTTGTGTCTGATTTTTCCAAGTTTCCGGATCAGCCTCTGTGGACCTTTTTCACACCAGAGATTCGTTTTGATCTTGCAGCTTTTCGTAAAGAGTCTACCAGCTCTCAGGCATACAAGGTCTTGTATGCTGACCTCTGTTCAAAATTTCCATCCTGTCAGAAAATTTTCACTGACGGTTCCAAGTCTGAGGATGGAGTGGCCTGTGCAGCCTATTGCCCTGGTGCTCCTTCTCAGATACTGTTAAAACATATACCTCCAGATGCTTCTGTCTATTCTGCTAAACTTACTGCTCTGGTTCTGGCATTGAAGATAATTTCACAATTTAAGAAGAGGGACTTTCTGGTTCTGTCGGATTCGCTGTCAGCTTTGGAGGCCATAGCTGGCCGCAACCTTCAGCATCCAGAACTTTTACATTTCTTTGAACTTTTTAGCAAGTTGAAAGTGGATGGTTACAACATTATTCTAGCTTGGGTTCCTGGTCATATTGGCATCGGAGGGAACGAAATGGTTGATCGTTTAGCCAAGAGTGCCACAAGAGAGAAATTGTCCAACATATATATCCCTTGCTCAGATCTGAAACCCAAAATTAACGATTATGTGAGAGACCTCTGGCAGGAGGATTGAAATACACAGACGGATAACAAACTCTTTCAGATCCGTCCAAACCTTAAGGAGTTCCTCCCATCTACGTCTGGTGGTCGTAAAGAAGAAACAGGTCTGTGCCGGCTGCACACCGGCCATTCGTATTTTACCCATTCATACCTTTTAAAGAGTGAAGAAGCACCGTGGTGCATTCCATGTCATGTGCCACTCACAATGAAACATATTCTTTTAGAGTGTTGGGACTTGCACGATGTGAGACACAAACATTTTACAGCCGAGTCCATGAAAATCCTGTTCAGAGATGTCCCGCCTGACGTGATCTTTGAGTTTTTGAGAGAGATTAACATTTTTCATCTGATTTAAGATTTTACGGAAGAAAGATTTTTAACGAAGTTTCTGGTGCGTTTTAGAAGATGTCATTTAAAGAGATGTGTGAAAGTGTTTTTTTTTTAATTTTATTTTTTTCAAATGACTTGTGAGTTGATTTTAACGTGGTGACAGCCCTGATGTGGCCCCTTGCGGTCGGCTGGGCTATAAGCAACATTATCTTATCTTATCCTTAAATGCTGTGGGGCGGATTTTCCTTCTAGTTCTGTTTGCAGGGGTCAGGAATTTCTCTGGCGGCATTGCCTTGATGAGCCCATGGCTGATTTTGTAGCGAGTGGTGAGCCGTTGTTGTTTCCTGCGTTCTTGTAGGGGTGGAAGGCCCAGCTCATGGAGCATCTTGTCGACACAGCCCTCTTCTCTAGACCTGTAGTCTTTTTTTATGAAGCACGCTGCTTACCGTTGCACCCGCTCCAGCCGATCAGTATCTTTCTTTAGGTATGGATCCCAAACTATTGCGCCGTACTCCAGCCTTGATCGGACAAGAGCGATGTAGGCCAGTCGGTGACACTCCTGTGGGCAGTTCCCAAGTTTACGTCTCAGGAATCCAAGCACCAACCCAGCTCTCTTACAGATGTTGGTGATGTGGGTTGACCATTTCAGGTCCGAGGAGATGAAGACGCCAAGGTATGGGTTGTGGTTCACATGCTTCAGTACCTCTCCACAGAGCGTGTAGAAGTAGGAAGACGTGGCCTTGATTGGGAGGACATAGCGCTTTTGTGTGATAAACCTCATGCCCCAGTCATTGGCCCACACTTCTAGTCTGTGGAGGTCTGCTTGGAGGATGAGGTGGACCTGAAAGGAGTGTATTTCTCGGTAGAGCAGGCAGTCGTCTGCAAATAGGCGTACTTTTTACGTCACAGTAGCAGGGAAGTTGTTTATGTGGCACAGGAACAGCAGTGGGCCTAAGACTGTACCTTGGGGCACTCCCAACTCGACTGCAGCCTCCTCAGAGGATTCCCCCTCCAGGACCACCCTCATAGTTCTTTTTGATCAGGAAGCTTGTTATCCACTGGTGAACAGGCCTTCGGATGCCGTAGTGCTGCAACTTGTGGAGGAGTTTGGTGTGGGGCACCGTATCGAAGGCCAGTTGCTGAAATCCAATATCATGACGTCGGTCTGTTTCCCTGCTTCGGTGGACTCAGACAAGTCTTGTGTTGTAGTGAGCAGTTGGGTCTCGCAGGAATAACCAGATCTGAAGCCATGGTACGTAAAAAACAGAAATTCTGGTTAAGTGTTTTGGGTATGAAATAGCAGAGATTTGAACTAAAAACATTAAACCCTATAAAATAATGATAATATAACTCACAGTGGCTACAATGTTTTTCCACCTTCCTGTCCGACGACCACAGTGGCAAGTGCCATACTAGTATCCTGTAACTTTGAACAATGTTCACTGGCAACAAAACCTCACACATCCCCCATACACCATACTATCTTACGGATATGTCAAAATGAATCTAAAAATATACTGTTCAAAAAAGAAAAAAAAATTATATATATATACACTTACATGTGTACACACACACACACACACACACACACACACACACACACACACACACCCCTCCGGGGGTTGCAACCTTGCCGTGGTCGGAGGGCTTGCGTGGTCCAGTGATCTTTTAGGCTTTGCTGACGGGGGCATCAATACTCGACTAGATGGTTAGTTGTTGTCAATGCTTCTAGGCCTGTATAGCCAAGTGCTGACTGGCCAAGCATTACGTGGTAGAATTGATGCCCCTGGTAGGGTCTCCCATGTCAGAAAGGTTAGGAGTGAGGGCCCAGACAAATAGTAACCCACCTTTTTCCTAGTCTGTCTTCTGCCTTTCTTAACGGATCTTTTCTTTCTTCGTCTCCCTTCAAGCCTTCTGTTCCACACTCTTTTTCTCTCTGTGGTCTTCTTAAGATCCGCTGCGTTTGCCGTGCGGTGCGACCTGTGATGGAGGGGGATGAGATCCTGGTGATTGAGAGGGCCAACGCCCTCAACACATCACTTTGGCTCGGACCTCTCCTAGACAGGAGGTACACTCTGGCCCGGGTGTATCAATCGGCTTCCCCTTCGTGGGGCTGGGTCAAAACAGGCAGTTCTCCGACTGGCCAAGGTAACCCCTGCAGTGCTCAGCTCTCAGTTCCCGGGAGTTGGGCATGATCAGGGGGGATAGGGTTGGTAGGTTTCTGTCTGTTGTATATCTCTCCTGAAACCTGGAAGGGGTCAAGACAATGATTTCTTGGCCCTGGCCCCTTAGTTGGACTCCATGGTGGGTGGGTAAGGGAGAGACGAAATTTCTACACACAGATCATGGCTCTATCCAAAATCACACCCCCCATAAAGAAGAGGAAGGCAGTGGACCCCATTTCTAGTCATAACGATTCAGACAGTGACTCGGATATGGAGATGAGACAGAGGACTGGTTTTTGGGCTTCCTGGCTTGTGGTTGAAGGGACAGAGCGGGAAAAGCCTATTTCTGCTCTGAGTCCTTTTGCGATTCAGAAGGGCTTCCAGGGTCTAGCAGGTGACCCTCAGTCAGTGAAAAGGCTACGGAACGGCTCATTCCTTGTCCAGTGCAGATCGAAGAAGCAATCGGAGCAGCTGCTGAGGGCAACAAAACTCGTGGACAGAGAGATCCGGGTGACCCCCCATAAGCAGTTAAATTCGACCAAAGGGTTATTCGGTGCCCGGATTTGAAAGGTGTCTCGGAAGCGGAGATCAAGACAGAACTTGCATCCCAAGGTGTGACAGAGGTGCATAGGGTGACAGTTAAAAAAGGTGCAGAAAGAGTGCCCACCAACACCCTCTTTCTGTCATTCTGCAACCCTGTGCTGCCTCCGGTCATTAAAGTTGGATACTTAAATGTACGTGTCCAACTGTATGTCCTATCCCCGTTGAGGTGTTTCAGATGCCAGAAGTTTGAACATGTCAGAGACCGCTGTTCTGGCAGGAGGTGTGTGGTGTTTGTTGCAAGGCAACCCATGATGGGCCGTGTAAAGACCCGGCTCTCTGTGCGAACTGCGGTGGCGACCACCCCTCCTCTTCACGCAACTGCCCTGTTTGGATTCAGGAGTCCACCATCCAGAGAGTGAAAATTGAAAAGAAAATCTCGTTTTTTGAGGCACGCAAACAGGTTGTTGGTAGTCAGACATCAACAGTGTCTTCCTATGCTTCCACTATAAAGAAAGTTTCAACTTGTTCAGTCTGCTGCCAGACTGACGATTTTACTTTCACCAAGACATTGCAAGGAAGGATGTTAACCTCTGGTAGAAGCAAGTCCACCACCTCCCAACCCAAAGTAGGTGCCCCTGGTGGAGGCAAAAAATCTGCCACCCCCCAGATTGCCCAGCAGTCTACTCCATCTGCTGCTGGACAGATCAAAAAGCCAGCCCTCCCACCTCGACCTTCCTTGAGCAGTGCTCGTGCTGGCAAGGGAGTTCAACCGAGTGTGGAGATGGTGGAGATGAGGAAGAAACCTCTATCTCCAAAATCCAGACCTTCTTCACCTGTGGGCAAGTCTGCCAGCAGATCTGAAGACCAACATAGTCCAGTGAAACTAAGCAATAAATTCACTCCATTGGATGCAGACGTTGACGAGGAGATGACCTGACTTCTGTCCTATTCGTCCTCTGCACCATGGGTAGTAAACTAATCCATTGGAATATCCGTGGCCTAAATTCAAATTTTGAGGAGCTGCAGCTTCTGTGTCAAACTCTAAAACCTTCGGTCATGGCTCTTCAGGAAACTAAAATTCAAAGCCAGAAGACCTTCACTCTTGCTGGCTTTAATATTCTTTCCAGGCCTGCACAACTATCCACATTGGGACTGTCAGGCGGTGTTGCCCTTCTTTTGCAAAAAAACTTTGCTGTTTAGTCCTGTCGCTCTGACTACCCCCCTTCAGGCTGTAGCTGCGAGAGTCACTCTCCACAAGACTGTTACAATTTGCTCACTGTATCTGCCACCTTCTGTCCCGGTTTGTCGTCAGGACCTTGTCAGTCTGATCGAGAACTTCCTCGACCTTTTTTGCTGTTGGGTGACTTTAATGGACACAATCCTCTTTGGGGTAGTGTCAGTTCGTCATCCAGAGGTCTGCTTCTTGAGGATGTCCTTTCAGACTTTGATTTGTGTTGTCTGAACAATGGAGCTCCAACTTACCTCCACTCTTTCACAGGTTCACTTTCGTGTTTAGATTTGTCGATTTGTGACCCCTCGCTGGTCCTGGACTATGAGTGGTCTGTCCATGACGATCTGCACGGAAGTGACCATTTCCCTGTTCTTTTAAAACCCTTATTAACTGAAAACGTCTCTGTCTCACAACATCTTAATTATAAGAAGGCCAACTGGAATCTTTTTGTAACCAATATTTCAAAAGAATTCCAGGACACTGATTTTCTTCAGAGTCCAGACCCAGCAGAATCTCTGACCAATACTGTGATAAACTGTGCTAAAAACCTGTATTCCAATGTCTTCCGACAAACTCCAAATGCCAAAAACACCCTGGTTTAATTCAGACTGCCAACAAATTTCAAAAGTTCGCAAACGGGCTCAGCGTTGGGTATACCAATGACCTTCAGGTCCCAACGCTCGAGCCCATCAGAAACTCTGTGCCAAATCGAGACACACTTTCAAAATCAGTAAACGTCAGTCTTGGAGAAACTTCTGCTCCAAGCTGAAATCTAAAACTTCAAAGAAAAAAGTTTGGAACATCATTAGAAAAATCAAAGGGAAGAACACCAACCCCTCCATTCATCACCTGAAACTTGCCGATGCTCTGATCACTGACAAACAAGCTGTTGCCAGTCTGTCGGTCTCCACCATCCAACAGAACTCCTCATCTTCAAATAAATCTGCAGCCTTTTTAAGACACAAACAAGTCAGAGAGAAATCTTTATACAATTTCACATCAGACAACTCTGAAACCTACAATCTCCCTTTTTCAATCAATGAACTGAAAACAGCTTTACAAACCTGCACTGATTCTGCCCCTGGTCTGGATGATATTCATTATCAGGTTTTGAAACATCTTCCAGAAAGCTGTCTCCAGACTCTTCTCAAAGTCTATAACCATATCTGGACCACAGAGTACTTTCCGCCAGGAGGCGGGAAAGCCCTGATCATTCCAATACCTAAGCCTGGAAAGGACCTAACCAACTCTTCAAACTATCGTCCAATAGCTCTGACCAGTTGCCTCTGTAAGCTGATGGAAAAGATGGTCAACTCCCGTCTGATGTGGAAGCTGGAAACCGATGGCCTTTTGGCCAGTGAACAGTGCGGTTTCCGGAAGTACCACTCGACAGTTGACCATCTAATCCGTCTGGAAACTACCATCCGCAACGCCTTTGTCAATAAACAGCATGTGGTTGCTATCTTTTTTGACCTAGAAACAGCGTACGACACCACATGGAAATCGGGAATCCTTATGGACCTGCACAGACTTGGTTTTCGTGGTCACCTGCCTCTGTTTATCCAAAACTTTCTGGCTGATCGACAGTTCCAGGTGTGTGTTGGCACCACACTCTCTGACATCCATGGGCAGGAGTTGGGTGTACCTCAGGGGAGCATCCTTTCTCCTGCCCTTTTCAGCATTAAAATTAACGACATTGTCAAATCGGTAAGCCAGGGTTCTGAGTCCTCTCTGTTCATTGACGATTTTACGCTGTACGCAGTTGGAGCTTCTTACGCCAGCGTACAGCGTCGACTCCAACTTTGTGTCAACAAGATCCAACAGTGGGCCGAGGAAAACGGGTTTACCTTCTCACGTACCAAAACTCAGTCAATCCATTTTCACAATTTTCATCAATTTTTTGCTGATCCTGAAATTTGTCTGGACAAGTCCACCATTCCAGCTGTAAAAGAAGCCAAATTCCTAGGAGTTATTTTTGACCAAAAACTCAACTTTCTCAGCCACATTAAAAATCTCAAAACTTCTTGCCAGAAAGCTCTGAATATTCTGCGGGTCGTAGCACACACTGACTGGGGCGCTGATAAGAAAACTTTGCTGTGTCTCTACAGAGCCCTGGTCCGCTCCAAACTGGACTATGGTTGTGCTGTGTACGGCTCTGCAAGACCCTCTTATCTGAAACTCTTGGACCCTATCCACCATCAAGGGCTTCGTCTCTGTCTTGGAGCATTCCGCACCACCCCTGTGTACAGCCTGTACGCAGAGGCAGGT
This sequence comes from Conus canariensis, assembly GCA_033310375.1. NCBI lineage: Eukaryota > Metazoa > Mollusca > Gastropoda > Neogastropoda > Conidae > Conus > Conus canariensis. The sequence continues at coordinate 59,319,719 of CM065739.1, forward strand.
GAACCCTCACTGTCCAACCGCAGGCTGAAAATGTCTCTAAATTACTATATCAGACTGTTCTCAGAACCACAGAATCCTGCCTATGACTGTGTCTTTGACCCCCAGTTTCAAAGCAAATTCGAAAACAACCCTAACTGTATTCCGCCGTTTGGTGTTCGTATGCAGCCTCACGTGCGGAATGCAGGTCTAGACCTAGGAGTTGTGTCTGATTTTTCCAAGTTTCCGGATCACCCTCCGTGGACCTTTTTCACACCAGAGATTCGTTTTGATCTTGCAGCTTTTCGCAAAGAGTCTACCAGTTCTCAGGCATACAAGGCCTTGTATGCTGACCTCTGTTCAAAATTCCCATCTTATCAGAAAATTTTCACCGACGGTTCCAAGTCTGAGGATGGAGTGGCCTGTGCAGCCTATTGCCCTGGTGCTCCTTCTCAGATACTGTTAGAACATATACCTCCAGATGCGTCTGTCTATTCCGCTGCACTTAACTGCTCTGGTTCTGGCATTGAAGATAATTTCACAATTTAAGAAGAGGGACTTTCTGGTTCTGTCGGATTCGCTGTCAGCTTTGGAGGCCATAGCTGGCCGCAACCTTCAGCATCCAGAACTTTTACATTTCTTTGAACTTTTTAGTAAGTTGAAAGCGGATGGTTACAACATTATTCTAGCTTGGGTTCCTGGTCATATTGGCATTGGAGGGAACGAGATGGTTGATCGTTTAGCCAAGAGTGCCACAAGAGAGAAACTGTCCAACATATATATCCCCTGCTCAGATCTGAAACCCAAAATTAATGATTATGTGAGAGACCTCTGGCAGGAGGATTGGAATACACAGACGGATAACAAACTCTTTCAGATCCGTCCAAACCTTAAGAAGTTCCTCCCATACATCTGGTGGTCGTAAAGAAGAAACAGTTCTGTGCCGGCTGCACACCGGCCATTTGTATTTTACCCATTCGTACCTTTTAAAGAGTGAAGAAGCTCCGTGGTGCATTCCATGTCATGTGCCACTCACAATGAAACATATTCTTTTAGAGTGTTGGGACTTCCACGATGTGAGACACACACATTTTACAGCGGAGTCCATGAAAATCCTGTTCAGGGATGTCCTGCCTGATGTGATCTTTGAGTTTTTGAGAGAGATTAACATTTTTCATCTGATTTAAGATTTTACGGATGAAAGATTTTTAACGAAGTTTCTGGTGCGTTTCTAGAAGATGTCATTTAAAGAGATGTGAAAGTGGTTTTTTTTTTGTTTTTTTTGTGTTTTTTTTTTATATGACTTGTGAGTTGATTTTAACGTGGTGACAGCCCTGATGTGGCCCTTTGCGGTCGGCTGGGCTATAAGCAACATTATCTCTCTCTTATCTGGTTCTGGCGCTGAGGATAATCTCACAATCTACGAATAGGAACTTTCCGGTTCTGTCGGATTTGCTGTCAGCTTTGGAGGCCATAGCTGGCCGCAACCTTCAGCATCCAGAACTTTTATACTTCTTTGAACTTTTTAGCAAGTTGAAAACAGATGGTTACAACATTATTCTGGCTTGGGTTCCTGGTCATGTTGGCATTGGAGGGAATGAAATGGTTGATCGTTTAGCCAAGAATGCCACAAGAGAGAAATTGTCCAACATTTATATCCCTTGCTCAGATCTGAAACCCAAAATTAATGATTATGTGAGAGACCTCTGGCAGGAGGACTGGAATACACAGACGGATAACAAACTCTTTCAGATCCGTCCAAACCTTAAGGAGTTCCTCCCATCTACGTCTGGTGGTCATAAAGAAGAAACACTTCTGTGCCGGCTGCACACCGGCCATTCGTATTTTACTCATTTGTACCTTTTAAAGAGCGAAGAAGCACCGTGGTGCATTCCATGTCATGTGCCACTCACAATGAAACATATTCTTTTAGAGTGTTGGGACTTGCACGATGTGAGACACAAACATTTTACAGCCGAGTCCATGAAAATCCTGTTCAGGGATGTCCCGCCTGACGTGATCCTTGAGTTTTTGAGAGAGATTAACATTTTTCATCTGATTTAAGATTTTACGGAAGAAAGATTTTTAACGAAGTTTCTGGTGCGTTTTAGAAGATGTCATTTAAAGAGATGTATGAAAGTTTTTTTTTAAAATTTTTTTTTAATATGACTTGTGAGTTGATTTTAACGTGGTGACAGCCCTGATGTGGCCCTCTGCGGTCGGCTGGGCTATAAGCAACATTATCTTATCTTATCTATGTTGACAGACATTCATTAACAACATGTCCATGTTGACAGACATGTTGATAATGAACATGTCTGTGTTGACAGACATTCATAAGCAACATGTCCATGTTTACAGACATGTTGATAATGAACATGCCTGTGTTGACAGACATCACACCAACCCAGTGGGAACGGAGTGGAGATGGAAGATGGATGATCCCACCACAGTGCTGGAGGGGGCCATCAGCAATCACATGAACCTCATCAAACAGTTCAGAGGTATGAAGCTATCAGATTTCACATAAACTCACATCAAACAGTTCAGAGATATGAAGCTATCAGATTTCACATGAACCTCATCAAACAGTTCAGAGGTATGAAGCTATCGGCAATCACATGAACCTCATCAAACAGTTCAGAGGTATGGAGCTATCAGCAATCACATGAACCTCATCAAACAGTTCAGAGGTATGATGCTATCAGCAGTCACATGAACCTCATCAAACAGTTCAGAGGTATGGAGCTATCAGCAATCACATGAACCTCATCAAACAGTTCAGAGGTATGAAGCTATCAGCAATCACATGAACCTCATCAAACAGTTCAGAGGTATGAAGCTATCAGATTTCACATGAACCTCAATCACATGAACCTCATCAAACAGTTCAGAGGTATGAAGCCATCAGCAGTCACATGAACCTCATCAAACAGTTCAGAGGTATGAAGCTATCAGATTTCACATGAACCTCAGTCACATGAACCTCATCAAACAGTTCAGAGGTATGAAGCCATCAGCAGTGACATGAACCTCATCAAACAGTTCAGAGGTATGAAGCCATCAGATTTCACATGAACTCCTATCAAACAGTTCAGAGATTCAGTGGAAAGAGATAAGTGGTAGCAGCAGTAAGTGTGATTGTTCAAAGCTGCATGTGCATACACACACACACACACACACACACACACACACACACACACACACACACACACACATAACACACGCATGCCCTAAAGGGGATTTAGGACACGAATAGTGTGGGAAAAAAGGAACACACACACACACACACACACACACACACACACACACAACACACACACACACACACACGCATGCACGCACCTAAACGCATGTGTGTGTGTGTGTGTATGTGTGTGTGTGTGTGTGTATATGCGTGTGTGTGTGTGTGTGTATGTGTGTGTGTGTGTGTGTATGCATGTATGTGTGTATGCATTGTGTGTGTGGTGTTTGTATGTATGTGTGTATGCATATGTTTGTGTGTGTGTATGCTTGTGTGTGTGTTGTGTGTGTGTGTGTGTGTGTGTGTGTGTGTGTGTGTGTGTGTGTGTGTGTGTGCATGTTTTCACCATGTTTCATTATTTCTGTGATGTGTGGAATCTACCTGGGTGTGCCCCTGATGTGGGCAGGTGTGCCGGGGGTCAAGGCAGAGCGGCTGGAGGGGGGATGCGGCCGCAGCACTGCGCACTGTCACTGGTGGGCGAGCCCATCATGTACCCCGAGATCAACGCCTTCATTGACCTCCTGCACCAACAGCACATCTCCTCCTTCCTCGTCACCAACGCCCAGTTCCCCGACGCCATCAGGTAACGGCCAGGGCACAGAGGGGCTCTGCTAGGGAGCATGTTCCCCCCTTAGAATGTACCCACCCTTAAAATGGAACCTCCCTTAAAATGAAACCTCCCTTAAAATGGAACCTCCCTTAGAATGAACTGGCTCTGAAAATATACCCTCCCTTAAAATGGAACCTCCTTTAGAATGTACCCTTCCTTAAAATCGAATGTCCCTGAGAATGTTCCGTTCCTTGAAATGGAACCTCCCATAGAATGTACTCCCTTAACATGGAACCTCCCTTAGATGTACCCTACTTTCAATTGGACATTCCCATACAATTCACCTTCGCTTCAGATGAACTTTCCCATGGAATGTGCCTTCCCTTAACTGGTCACTGCACTGTTATAACCACTGAAATAGGCACTAGCTTTCCAGTCTGCACTGATACAACCAGTGGAATGGGCACTAGCTTTCCAGTCTGCACTGTTACGACGACTAGAATAGGCACTAGCTTTCCAATCAGCATTGTTACAACCACTGGAATAGGCACTAGCTTTCCAGTCTGCACTGTTACAACCACTGGCATAGGCGTTAGCTTTCCAGTCTACACTGCTGTAACCACTGGAATAGGCACTAGCTTTCCAGTCTACACAGCTGTAACCACTGGAATAGGCACTAGCTTTCCTGTCGACACTGCTGTAACCACTGGAATAGGCACTCACTGTTCATAATGAATAGGCACTCACTGTGCATTCTGCAGTGCTGTGATCACTGGAATAGGCACTCGCTGTGCATTCTGCACTGCTATGATCACTGGAATAGGCACTCACTGTGCATTCTGCACTGCTATGATCACTGGAATAGGCACTCACTGTGCATTCTGCACTGCTGTGATCACTGGAACAGGCACTCACTGTGCATTCTGCACTGCTATGATCACTGGAACAGGCACTCACTGTGCATTCTGCACTGCTATGATCACTGGAACAGGCACTCACTGTGCATTCTGCACTGCTATGATCACTGGAACAGGCACTCACTGTGCATTCTGCACTGCTATGATCACTGGAACAGGCACTCACTGTGCATTCTGCACTGCTATGATCACTGGAATAGGCACTCACTGTGCATTCTGCACTGCTATGATCACTGAAGTGAGTGCCAGTGTTCGATTCTGCACTGTTTTTGGCCATCTTTGGAAACAATGTTCAATGAAAAATGTGAAAATGCTTATAATATAAAACAATTCACATGAACTGGTAATTTTCAAGGTGGGTAATCCTATTAATACAGATAGTATTTTTGGCTTTATTATAATGTTTGCCAAATAGCGTATATAATTATATATATATATATATATATATATATATGGCGTGTATGTGTGCGTGCGTGTGTGTAAATGTGCATTAGAAAAATGGTTACCTACTTTAACTTTCTTTCAGAAGCTGCTGAATAGAAGATCCAGATAGAACAATATAATGCAAATATTAATGAGAACGCAGCCAGGTTTACAAAAGAATGGATTTTTTATGCATCTGTGCTTGATATTGTACAATAGATACATATGTCAAATCGTCCATTGTAAATAGATACATATGTCAAACCGTCCATTGTACAATAGACACATATGTCAAACCGTCCATTGTACAATAGACACATATGTCAAACCATCCATTGTACAATAGATACATATGTCAAATCGTCCATTGTACAATACATACATATGTCAAACCGTCCATTGTACAATAGATACATGTCAAATCGTCCATTGTACAATAGATACATGTCAAATCGTCCGTTGTACAATAGATACATGTCAAATCGTCCATTGTCAGACTGAATCGAAATGTTTTATGTTTCATGCCCATTTGCACAAACTTTTTTTTGTCACCTGTTTTTCTGCTTGCTAGTCATGTTTTTGTTATTGTCAGCGTTGTAGGTATCGTTTTTTTTTTTGTTTTTTTTTTTATTGTGATGGTATTATTGTTATTTTCAGGATTATGATAATCTTGGATTCTGCCCTCTTTACGTGCCCCCTACCACCTTCTTCCCCATCCGGTTCCCTCTTCCACTTTCCCCTTTCTTCGTCAGTAATGTGCTGGTGTTAAATGATTTATTTTTTACAAAATGCAGTAAAGTGTATCACAAAAGAACTCTGCATTCTGCATAGCTATTTCGTTACACAGCGTTTCTGTGTTAAAAAATTTACTTTGTACAAAATGCGGTAGAGTGTGTCACAAAAGAACTCTGCATTCTGCATAGCTATTTCGTCACACAGCGTTTCTGTGTTAAAAAATTTACTTTGTACAAAATGCGGTAGAGTGTGTCACAAAAGAACTCTGCATTCTTACATAGCTTTTTTGTTACTTGGCCTTTCTGTGTTAAATTGAAACATGTTATTTTAAGTAACATTTCACTGACGATTGTAAACTAGAGGTAATGAGCATGATAATGGACTGCGCACTCAACATGATTTTAACTTTGTTTACTGTAAGTTTATCAATAGGTTTTTTGTTTGTTCGGCATGCTGGTCAGTGTTGTAGTGTTTGTTCAGCATGCTGGTCAGTGTTGTAGTGTTTGTTTGGCATGCTGGTCAGTGTTGTAGTGTTTGTTCGGCATGCTGGTCAGTGTTGTGTGTTGTAGTGTTTGCTTGTTGCGTGTTCGACTTGCTGGTCAGTGTTGTAGTGTTTGTTTGGCATGCTGGTCAGTGTTGTAGTGTTTGTTCGGCATGCTGGTAAGTGTTGTGTATTGTAGTGTTTGCTTGTTACGTGTTCGACATGCTGGTCAGTGTTGTGTGTTGTAGTGTTTGTTCGGCATGCTGGTCAGTGTTGTGTGTTGTAGTGTTTGTTCGGCATGCTGGTCAGTGTTGTGTGTTGTAGTGTTTGTTCGGCATGCTGGTCAGTGTTGTGTGTTGTAGTGTTTGCTTGTTGCCTGTTCGACATGCTGGTCAGTGTTGTGTGTTGTAGTGTTTGCTTGTTGCCTGTTCGACATGCTGGTCAGTGTTGTGTATTGTAGTGTTTGCTTGTTGTGTGTTCGACATGCTGGTCAGTGTTGTGTGTTGTAGTGTTTGCTTGTTGGGTGTTCGACATGCTGGTCAGTGTTGTGTATTGTAGTGTTTGCTTGTTGTGTGTTCGACATGCTGGTCAGTGTTGTGTGTTGTAGTGTTTGCTTGTTGCCTGTTCGACATGCTGGTCAGTGTTGTGTGTTGTAGTGTTTGTTCGGCATGCTGGTCAGTGTTGTGTGTTGTAGTGTTTGTTCGGCATGCTGGTCAGTGTTGTGTGTTGTAGTGTTTGTTCGGCATGCTGGTCAGTGTTGTGTGTTGTAGTGTTTGTTCGGCATGCTGGTCAGTGTTGTGTGTTGTAGTGTTTTGTTCGGCATGCTGGTCAGTGTTGTGTGTTGTAGTGTTTGTTCGGCATGCTGGTCAGTGTTGTGTGTTGTAGTGTTTGCTTGTTGCCTGTTCGACATGCTGGTCAGTGTTGTGTGTTGTAGTGTTTGTTCGGCATGCTGGTCAGTGTTGTGTTTGTAGTGTTTGCTTGTTGCCTGTTCGACATGCTGGTCAGTGTTGTGTGTTGTAGTGTTTGCTTGTTGTGTGTTCGACATGCTGGTCAGTGTTGTGTGTTGTAGTGTTTGCTTGTTGCCTGTTCGACATGCTGGTCAGTGTTGTGTGTTGTAGTGTTTGCTTGTTGTGTGTTCGACATGCTGGTCAGTGTTGTGTGTTGTAGTGTTTGCTTGTTGCCTGTTCGACATGCTGGTCAGTGTTGTGTGTTGTAGTGTTTGCTTGTTGTGTGTTCGACATGCTTGTCAGTGTTGTGTGTTGTAGTGTTTGCTTGTTGGGTGTTCGACATGCTGGTCAGTGTTGTGTGTTGTAGTGTTTGTTCGACATGCTGGTCAGTGTTGTGTATTGTAGTGTTTGCTTGTTGCGTGTTCGACATGCTTGTCAGTGTTGTGTATTGTAGTGTTTTGCTTGTTGGGTGTTCGACATGCTGGTCAGTGTTGTGTGTTGTAGTGTTTTGCTTGTTGTGTGTTCGACATGCTGGTCAGTGTTGTGTGTTGTAGTGTTTGCTTGTTGGGTGTTCGACATGCTGGTCAGTGTTGTGTGTTGTAGTGTTTGCTTGTTGGGTGTTCGACATGCTGGTCAGAGTTGTGTGTTTTAGTGTTTGCTTGTTGCGTGTTCGACATGCTTGTCAGTGTTGTGCGTTGTAGTGTTTGCTTGTTGCGCGTTCGACATGCTGGTCAGTGTTGTGTGTTGTAGTGTTTGTTCGGCATGCTGGTCAGTGTTGTGTGTTGTAGTGTTTGCTTGTTGCATGTTCGACATGCTGGTCAGTGTTGTGTGTAGTAGTGTTTGCTTGTTGTGTGTTCGACATGCTGGTCAGTGTTTGTAGTGTTTGTTCGACATGCTGGTCAGTGTTGTGTGTTGTAGTGTTTGTTCCACATGCTGGTCAGTGTTGTGTGTTGTAGTGTTTGTTCCACATGCTGGTCAGTGTTGTAGTGTTTGTTCGATATGCTGGTCAACGTTGTGTGTGTTGTAGTGTTTGTTCAACATACTGGTCAGTGTTGTGTGTTGTAGTGTTTGTTCGACATGCTGGTCAGTGTTGTGTGTTGTAGTGTTTGTTTGTTGCGTGTTCGGCATGCTGGTCAGTGTTGTAGTGTTTGTTTGACATGCTGGTCAGTGTTGTATGTTGTAGTGTTTGTGTGCTGCAGCCAGCAGTGCATGGTCTGAATGGTGTTGGCTCTGCAGTGAGCCTGATGGTTGGCTGGGAGAAAGCTGACACAGGTTGGGAATCTTTCTGATATGATGGTTGGCTGGGCTGGGAGAAAGCCAACACGGGATGGGAACCTTTCTGATATAATGGTTGGCTGGGCTGTGAGAAAGCCGACACAGGATGGGAACCTTTCTGATATGATGGTTGGCTGGGAGAAAGCTGACACAGGATGGGAACCTTTCTGATATGATGGTTGGTTGTGAGAAAGTAGACACAGGATGGGAACCTTTCTGATATGATGGTTGGCTGGGAGAAAGCTGACACAGGATGGGAACCTTTCTGATATGATGGTTGGCTGGGCTGGAAAAAGGCCGACACAGGATGGGAACCTTTCTGATATGATGGTTGGCTGGGAGAAAGCTGACACAGGATGGGAACCTTTCTGATATGATGGTTGGCTGGGCTGGAAAAAGGCCAACACAGGATGGGAACCTTTCTGATATGATGGTTGGCTGGGAGAAAGCTGACACAGGATGGGAACCTTTCTGATATGATGGTTGGCTGGGCTGGAAAAAGGCCGACACAGGATGGGAACCTTTCTGATAGTTGCAGACTTTGCTGATAACCAGAAATCAGATATCTAGCATGGTGCTGTTCTGAGCATTTCAAATGAACCTGTCTGTTGTGTGTGCGTGTGTGTGTGTGTGTGTGTGTGTGTGTTTTAAGTGAAATTTGAAAGTTTTGGCTGAACTGTAAATGAGCTTTTTTAATCACATTGTTCCTTCTTTAACAGAACCAGAAACCTGGAGCATGCGACTTGGCTATATGCCAGTGCTTTTAATCACTTTTTTTTTTTTTCGTTTTGGCAAAAGTTAGGTACCTGTGATTCAGCTGTATGTGAGCATTGTTAATACCATGTTTTGTTTTTTTTTTAATTTCAGTTTCAAGACGGATCTGACTTCACCATATTTTGAGCATTTTTAGTCATGCATTCTTTTGTCTTTTTACCTTGTAACAGAAAACTGGTGCCTGTGACTCAGCTGTACATGAGTGTACATTGTTTTTCTTTTTTCCTTGTAACAGAAATCTGGTGCCTGTGACTCAGCTGAACATGAGTGTGCATTGTTTTTTCTCTTTTCCTTGTAACAGAAATCTGGTGCCTGTGACTCAGCTGTATGTGAGCGTGCATTGTTTTTTCTTTTTTCCGTGTAACAGAAATCTGGTGCCTGTGACTCAGCTGTACATGAGTGTGCATTGTTTTTCTTTTTTTCTTGTAACAGAAATCTGGTCCTGTGACTCAGCTATACGTGAGTGTGCATTGTTGTTCTTTTTTTCCTTGTAACAGAAATCTGGTGCCTGTGACTCAGCTATACGTGAGTGTGGACGCAGCCACCAAGGACAGTCTGAAGAAGATTGACCGCCCTTTGTTTAAAGACTTCTGGGAAAGGTTTGTGAACAGCCTGCGGGCGCTGAGCGAGAAAGGGCAGAGAACTGTGTACCGCCTGACACTAGTGAAGGCCTGGAACACAGAGGAGCTGGACAACTATGCGCAGCTTGTCTCCCTTGGGCAACCCGACTTTATTGAAATCAAGGTCAGCTGGTGTGTGTGTGTGTGTGTGTGTATGTATGTGTGTGTGTGTGTGTGTGTGTGTGTGTGTGTGTGTGTGTGTGGTGTGTGTGACAGTGCATTTGTGGGCTTGTGTGTGTGTGTTGCATGTGTGTGTGTTGTGAGTGTGTGTGTGTGTGTGTGTGTGTGTGTGGCCTGTCACTGTGTGTGCCACTGTGTGTATGTATTTGTCATTAATTTTGTGTTTGTGCACACGCATAGGTTATGCATGGAAATATGCTCTGTGTGTGTGTATGTGTGTGTAAAGATATAAACGGAGAGAGAATTTTTTTTTAAAAATGATCTGTCAAACTAGGAAATAGATAAAGTGAATTTGCACATACATGTATGTATGCAGTGGTGCGCATAGGGTGAGTGTATGCCTGTGTAAGTGCGTGTTTCTAACTACTTTGATTCCAAAATATCTGTATCTGAAAACTGAAGAAAGAAAGGATGAGTTTGGGAAGGGAGAGAAAGAGAAGCAAAGGGAGGGGGAGAGAGCAAGATGGAGAGGGAAGGGGGGGGGGGGGGGGTAGCGAGTGAGAGTGTGGGAAGGGTTTGGGAGTGGGATAGGATAATGCAGACAGGTTGAGGAAGGGGGGGATAATGCAGACAGGCTGAGGAAGGGGGGATAATGCAGACAGGTTGAGGAAGGGGGGATAATGCAGACAGGTTGAGGAAGGGGGGACGATGCAGACAGGTTGAGGAAGGGGGGATAATGCAGACAGGTTGAGGAAGGGGGATAATGCAGACAGGTTGAGGAAGGGGAGATAATGCAGACAGGTTTAGGAAGGGGGGATAATGCAGACAGGTTGAGGAAGGGGGGATAATGCAGACATGTTGAGGAAGGGAGGATAATGCGGACAGGTGGAGAAGGGGGGATAATGCAGACATGTTGAGGAAGGGGGGATAATGCAGACAGGTTGAGGAAGGGGGGATAATGCAGACAGGTTGAGGAAGGGGGCATAATGCAGACAGGTTGAAGGGGAGATAATGCAGACAGGTTGAGGAAGGGGAGATAATGCAGACATGTTGAGGAAGGGGGGATAATGCAGACATGTTGAGGAAGGGGGATAATACAGACAGTTTGAGGAAGGAGAGATAATGCAGACAGGTTGAGGAAGGGGGGATAATGCAGACAGGTTGAGGAAAGGGAGATAATGCAGACAGGTTGAGGAAAGGGAGATAATGCAGACACGTTGAGGAAGGGGGGATAATGCAGACAGGTTGAGGAAGGGGGGATAATGCAGACAGGTTGAGGAAGGGGAGATAATGCAGACAGGTTGAGGAAGGGGAATAATGCAGACAGGTTGAGGAAGGGGGGATAATGCAGACAGCTTGAGGAAGGGGAGATGATGTGGAGAGGTTGAGGAAGGGGGGGGGGGGGGGGGGGGGAGATAATGCAGACAGGTTGAGGAAGGGAAGATAATGCAGACAGGTTGAGGAAGGGAACATAATGCAGACAGGTTGAGGAAGGGGGGATAATGCAGACAGCTTGAGGAAGGGAAAATAATGCAGACAGGTTGAGGAAGGTGAGATAATGCAGACAGCTTGAGGAAGGGGGATAATGCAGACAGGTTGAGGAAGGGGGGATAATGCAGACAGCTTGAGGAAGGGAAAATAATGCAGACAGGTTGAGGAAGGTGAGATAATGCAGACATGTTGAGGAAGGGGGGGTAATGCAGACAGGTTGAGGAAGGGGGGATAATGCAGACAGGTTGAGGAAGGGGGGATAATGCAGACAGGTTGAGGAGGGGGGGATAATGCAGACAGGTGGATGGGGGGGGATAATGCAGACAGGTTGAGGAAGGGGGGGTAATGCAGACAGGTTGAGGAAGGGGAGATAATCCGGACAGGTTGAGGAAGGGGGGATTATGCAGACAGGTTGAGGAAGAGAGAATGATGCAGACAGGTTGAGGAACAGTCAGAGGGGGAAGGAGTTCTGGTAATTATCGTGACAGATTTCAGTGACTTAGACTTGTGCTTTTGCAAATTGTGAATGGTTTTTGAATTTTGCAACCAAATTGTTGAGATTTTATTTTAGAAAAAAGTCAGTACAACTTATGGTTAATCTGAAAATGCAGGTTTCAGTTTGTCAGTCAGTTTGTGTGTGTGTGTGTGTGTGTGTGTGTGTGTGTTGTGTGTGTGTGTGTGTGTGTGCTGGTCTTCCCTGGATGCGTTCAAATCATGTTCCACTGGAATGTCATGGAGGTTGTCTGTGTGAGTGTGCATTTCCATCCTCACGAACATTATTCATGTTGTTAAGAACAAAGCTTCTCAAGGTGTGACAGTATTGTTGTTTCCATCATTATCAACATTATGATGTCACATGATGATGATGATTATTGTGATTCTTTGTGATGTTGATGATAACGGTGGTCCTTCTCAAGGTGTGATATTATTGTTGTTGTTTCGATCATCATCAACATTATGATGTCACATGATGATGATGATTATTGTGATTCTTTGTGATGTTGTTGATGATAACAATGCTTCTCAAGATGTGATAGTATTGTTGTTGTTTTGATCACCATCAACATTATGATGTCAGATGATGATGATTGTCATTGTGATTCGTGGTGATGACGATAACGATGCTGCTTCTCAAGGTGTGATAGTATTATTGTTGTTTTGATCACCATCAACATGATGATGATGTCCGATGATGATGATTGTCATTGTGATTCGTGGTGATGATGATAACAATGCTGCACCTCAATGTGTGATAGTATTGTTGTTGTTTCGATCACCATCAACATTATGATGTCAGATGATGATGATTGTCATTGTGATTTGAGGTGATAATGATAACGATGCTGTTCCACAGGGGGTGACGTATTGCGGGGAGTCAAAGGCGTCGTCGCTGACGATGGCCAACGTGCCGTGGCATGAGGAGGTGGTGAACTTTGTGAAGCAGCTGGCAGACAGACTGCCAGACTACGAGCTGGCCAGCGAACATGAACATTCCAACTGTCTGCTGCTGGCACACCACAAGGTGATCCATGTCACATCACACACACACACACACACACACACACACACACACACACACACAGAGCAGACAGGACTGCCAGACTACGAGCTGGCCAACGAACATGAACACTCCAACTGTCTGCTGCTGGCACACCACAAGGTGATCCATGTCACATCACACACACACACACACACACACACACACACACACACACATGCAGACAGACTGCCAGACTACGAGCTGGCCAGCCAACATGAACACTCCAACTGTCTGCTGCTGGCACACCACAAGGTGATCTGTGTCACATCACACACACACACACACACACACACACACACACACACACACACACACACACACACACACACTCTCTCTCTCTCTCTCTTTCTCACACACACACACACACACACACACACACACACACACACATCAGCACACATCCACACACACATAGCAACACACGCACACTAATAGTCCGACCGTCTGCTGCTGGCTTTCAACAAGATGGCCCACCTGACACACACAGACAGACACACTGACACGCACACACACACACACTCGCATACACTCTCACACATACACACACACACTACACACACACACATACACATTGCACACACACATACACACAACACACACACACACAAAAAACGCACACACACACACTCGCATACACTCTCACACATAACACACACACACTATACACACACATTGCACACACACATACACACAACACACACACACATTACACACACAAAAACATTTTTTTTAATTACATTACATATGAGCGCATATCTGTGTGTGTAAGTGTGTACTTGGACATGGATGAAACCAAGAACAAATGAAAAGTGGGAAGGCCGGGGGTCCAGGGGGCTGCCGTTGGCCCACTGGCGGGGTCAGGGGGCAGAACCCTGGTTGGGGGTTAGGGGGCAAAGCCCCCTGAAGCTGAAGGGTTTGTACACCTTAGATAAGTAAAATCTGGGCGTTTGGAGACACCTGGCCTCCTTTTTACCATGCAGTCCACAAGGACACCATTTAAACTGACATTTTCAAATGTTAGATTTCCGTCACTGAGCACATCATAAGCATTTGCTTCTTGTTGCTTCAGTTCAATAGTTTAAGTACACATCTGTTCAATAAAGAAATGTTAAAAAAAAAACAAAAAAAAACTGACATTAATGTGACTGACCTGTATGCAGTGGAGTTCACTTAATTCAAGAAACTGGAAGCAGCAATAATTTTTGTTGACTATCATTTGTATGTGTACCACTTATGAAACCTATGAAGACAGCTTGCAGTTTGAACTCAAGAAATAGTTTGTGGTGACCAGAATTTGTGCATCTGGTATTAGAAGAACTCCCTTTTATTTTTCCACTTCAACCGAAAACTTGTGTGGTCTTGTTTATTCCAGCAGGAAGTTCAGCCTGCAACCCTGTATCTCAGGGGGAAGAGGTGGGAGTGGCATAGGGGTGGGGGTGAAGGTTATTTGTGCAACAGGTATGTGACTTGGCTCATAGATTTAAACTGTGAAGTCATAAATTGATACTTGAATTTAAACCTTGTACCCCCCACGGGTAGTTTTTGAAGAGTCCAGACAAATGTCAATAAATTTACCAGGAAAATGAAGATTATTACATTGAGGGCACAAGTTGATTTCTAGTGGAAGCAGTAATGAATAGCCATATGAACTGTATAGATTTTTGTTTACTTGTTATGGAAGAGTTTCTGATAAACCTGATATGTAAGTTGTATTAGTAATACACTGGAGTGACCAGGTGAAGGATATACCAGTCTGTTGATTATCATAAATCAGACCTGAAAAATAGAGTTGTAAGATCAGTGGGCATAACTGTTTTGCTGAAATAAATCACGTTGAAATCTGTCATGTAAGCAGAATGTTTAAAAGAATATAGATTGAACAATTTTTGTTCATTTTGCCAGCTGAATTAATGGACTGGTGCTGTGTTGCACAATAAAGAACAAAGAATCATGAATGGGCCATTTGAAGTGGCTTTTCAGCTCACATTGACTGACAAGAGAAAAGCGCAATGAATGTCCTTGTATTTGTAATTAGTTTGGATAAACTATTAACCTTCTTGACAAGCATGCACCTGCTAGCGCCCAACCGGAAATCACACTGCCAAAAGGCTGAGTGCCTGCCAGCACCCAGTAAAACACGTGGCAATAATGGGCACCGCCATGTTTCTCGTAGAAAAGGAAGTCTCGCGAGAATGTGACTTCCTTCTTCCTGTGGCCATTCACTTCCGTTTGCAAAAAAACGCGAGTCGATACTTGCCGTAGTTCTCGAGTTATGAATTTTTAAAGTTTTGTGGTCGAAATGCTGTTTTTCACCATGGCTAACCTTGATTTCTGCCGTTCTATAATGAGATTTAGTAATGAAGATACTGTGATTTGTGGGATTTACGGCATAAGACTTAGTGAAAGTGCTGGGTGATGAAGCTTACAGTGACCTAGATTTCGACTGGGATGAGGTCCCAGATATGATAAACAGTGATTCGGAAGAAAGTTCTGAAGAAGAAGATTTTTTTTTTTTCCCGAGTAAATGGCTCATGTGACATTCTTCAAACTTATGATATAGCAACATATATATTCATAGGAATTTTTAAAATGATTTTCATTTCACTATTTCCTTTCCTCTCTTTTAAATTAATTTTTAAATGGGTAAATGCAGCCCGAGTCGTCTGTAGAGCAAGAAAACATGCTCACATTTCGCCTCTCCTCCACTCTCTTCACTGGCTATCTGTCTCAAACCGTATCTCGTACAAAATCTCAACTCTCACTTTCTCTGCTCTCTTTGAAAATGGACCTTCTTATCTCTCAGATCTCCTTAAAATCTACACCCCCTCTCGACAACTACGCTCCTGTGCTGACGACCGCCTTCTGCGAATGACTCGCTTCAGGACTACTACTGGTGAAAGATCTTTCTCTTTTCAAGCTCCAGCGACGTGGAACAGACTGCCAGACTGTCTCAGACATTCAGATTCTATCTCTTCTTTTAAGTCTAAACTTAAAACCCATCTATTTTCTCATAATTAGTCAATGCTGTGGGGGAGAGGGGGGGGGTGGGGGTACAACCTAACTCATAGCCGTCTGGGCCTTTTCAAATGTAGCGTATGTGTATGTTCTCTATTATATGTATTTGTTGTATGATTGAACGTTATAGGATTAAGTTTTTGTAGTGATATTTGAAGAAAAAGTGAATGTCACATTGGTAGGATTAGGATTTGTTAGTTATTGTAGTAATAGTATTTGTAATTGGGTGTAAGGTGTATTATTGTATATGAGAAGGGTGAATGTAGTATGACTTTGTAAAGCGCTTAGAGAAATTCGTTTGATTAAGCGCTATATAAGAAATCATTATTATTATTATTAACCATATTCAAATTACGGAGTTACTTATCTTGCCGATGGTTTTCGGCGTAACTAAGCTCAGGTAAGTGCATACTGAAGAGGGTTAACAATTTTTTCTTTCTTGTTTGGATTTCTTTTTTCTTTTTATGAGCAGATAACTGCAGACCTGTTTACCCATGTTACAATTTTGCCAAATTCTGTTCCCCTGATTTAGCAAAAGTATGACAAATACAGTGAACTTAGAAAAAAAAATTGGGGAAAAAATCTAGCGACAAGATTCTTTAGTGGTACTCGCACTTGCAGACTCTAACCATTGGAGAGGAAGTCTGACCAAAGAGCAACAACTCTTGCCAACCTCTGCGCGCGAAATGGCACCAGGCAGTGTCCGATTTTTGACAACATGCCCAAAACCTTTTTTTTTTTAATTTGGCGAGAGAGCATGAGTCTTTGCCAAAGTATGCTGATGAATCAGGCTTTAAGGAACTTGTGTCAGAAAGAACCTGTTTCACTGTAGCTAATGTAAGACTATGCAGTCGTTACCTGGATTGAAGCCTCTGCTATGTTATGTGAAAACGAAACACTGCCATCGATTGCAGACGTATCTTTGTTAGGCTTGACAAACGGTATTGCAAGTATTTGCTGAAGCAGCATTAGCGCATTCTTTCAGCAAAATGACGAAGGAATGACCAGTTTGGAAACGAAAAACCTGGATGGGACGGAATAATGAGGACGTAGTATTTACTGAAACCTGTGGGGGGAAATCGATCAGGACATTTCGTGATTCTAGATCTGCAGACAAACGGGTCAGATTTTGGTTTCCAGCCTTTCCAGACATATGGTTCATCCATACTCTGAGCAGTGAGGTAGGGGGAGATGGTTTTCGGCCTTCCCGGACATATGGTTCATCCATACTCTGAGCAGTGAGGTAGGGGGAGATGGTTTCCGGCCTTCCCGGGCATATGGTTCATTCATACTCTGAGCAGTGAGGTAGGGGGAGATGGTTTCCGGCCTTCCTGGACATATGGTTCATCCATACTCTGAGCAGTGAGGTAGGGGGAGATGGTTTCCGGCCTTCCTGGACATATGGTTCATCCATGCTCAGAGCAGTGAGGTAGGGGGAGATGGTTTCCGGCCTTCCTGGACATATGGTTCATCCATACTCTGAGCAGTGAGTAGGGGGAGATGGTTTCCGGCCTTCCTGGACATATGGTTCACACATGCTCTGAGCAGTGAGGTAGGGGGAGATGGTTTCCGGCCTTCCTGGACGTATGGTTCATCCATGCTCTGAGCAGTGAGGTAGGGGGAGATGGTTTCCGGCCTTCCTGGACATATGGTTCATCCATACTCTGAGCAGTGAGGTAGGGGGAGATGGTTTCCGGCCTTCCTGGACATATGGTTCATCCATACTCTTAGCAGTGAGGTAGGGGGAGATGGTTTCCGGCCTTCCTGGACATATGGTTCATCCATACTCTGAGCAGTGAGGTAGGGGGAGATGGTTTCCGGCCTTCCTGGACATATGGTTCATCCATACTCTGAGCAGTGAGGTAGGGGGAGATGGTTTCCGGCCTTCCTGGACATATGGTTCATCCATACTCTGAGCAGTGAGGTAGGGGGAGATGGTTTCCGGCCTTCCTGGACATATGGTTCATCCATACTCTGAGCAGTGAGGTAGGGGGAGATGGTTTCCGGCCTTCCTGGACATATGGTTCATCCATACTCTGAGCAGTGAGGTAGGGGGATGTTCACAGCAGGGGTCAGTATTGGCTGCAGTGAAGGGTAACACGTCACTAGTGTCAGTTGAGCCAAGAATGGTTTACACACAACACATGGCTATGACCTGTTAGTTGTGGAATGGTTTATTATGATCTGTTAATGACCGCATGAACTGACCACATCACAGCCCTTGACCTCATCTGAATGCTTTGTCCTCCTTTCAGTTCAAGGTGAAAGGTGAGTGGTGGACGTGGATCGACTACCCAGAGTTCCACCGCCTCGTCCAGCGCTACAATGACAGCCAGGGAAGGCAGACATTCACGGCTGCTGACTACATGGCCAAGACACCCCACTGGGCCGTCTATGGCGCCAAAGAACAAGGGTTCGATCCTGATGAGACCCGCTACTTCCGCAAGAAGCAGAAAGACATTAGTGGGTGTTGATGAGATTACAGGGAGTGCTTGCCCGGAGAACTGTGTAGGAACACTGTTGAATGTGTGTTTCCAAACATCGTTGAAATGGAAAAAACATTGGAGAATTAACAAACATAGTAGAATTTACGGAGACACATAGGAAGATCAAATGAGAAACAATGTAGAGAAAGTGAATTTGCTGAGGCACATCGTTAAATCAAATTGGAAATATAAGAGTAAAATGACAAACAGTGTAGAATGAAAAGTGATGGAAGTGGTGGAAGGAAATGAGAACTATAGTAGTAGTGGTGGATGAATGTTTCTTCCACAATACTGGAACCACATTGGAGACTGAAAGGAGGAACACTGGGGTCACACTAAATACTTTCAGTTGGCAGACAAGCATAGCAGTTCCTTCCTTTCAATAGCTTTTAAGTTACACTGTAATTATCAAACTCACTCCACACCAGCAACATCAATACTCTGGTGGTCATGTAGTCAGGGACGAAAACTTTTCAGCAGTTTCTGCTAGAAAAAAAAAAAAATTGTCTCTCTGAAAAAAAGGTTTGTAAGCAATGGGATACTGCCTGTATCACAAACTTCTTGTCCACTGTCGGAAATACTTGCAAATGGCATCATTCTTATTCTGCTTCTCATTC
Organism: Conus canariensis; assembly: GCA_033310375.1. Lineage (NCBI taxonomy): Eukaryota > Metazoa > Mollusca > Gastropoda > Neogastropoda > Conidae > Conus > Conus canariensis. Next base: position 59,338,930 of record CM065739.1, read on the forward strand.
CCGTTGTTCATCAACATGGCGTTCAGTGAAAGTCCTGATGATGATGGCCACCTCTTTGGCCAGAACCAACACAAACTAGAAATGGGTGAGGACAGCAGGAATACAGATTGTTGGATTCTACACCTGTGGCAGGAGCCTGCGGCATGACAATGGGCTGCCCGAGGATTTGTTAAGATCACAACCACAGTCTAGCTTTACAGAGATCAGCACCGAGTTTGTTTTTTACACCATCCAGCAATGAACTGGTCTCCCACAACCAAACAAAGAAGGCATCAAGCACAATGTTTTTCAAAAACGGCATTTTGCAGGTTTGATAGATGGATATAAAAATGATTGGATAAAATAACAGTGCCAGATGTGACCCGGACCCTGGGTGAAGAAAGCGGATGGTCTTCAACGATGGAACAGAGGGAGGTGCAGTGAGAAAATGAGCTAAAAACTGCTGCTTGTGGTCCAGTGATCTGACCACATTGCCTTAATCCATGACTCCTTGGACTTCACACACAGCTACAGGACTTTATTTTGTAAAGGATACCTAGCATGCATGAATGCAGGTGCCTGTGTTTCAGTAAGGTAGACATGTACACAGCTACACGACTACTGTATAGGATACCTAGCATGCATGAATGTAGGTGTCAGTGTTTCAGTAAGGTAGACATGTAAGTGTGAGAGGAAGATGAATGCACACTGAACTGCAATGCCTGCAGTGTTACTGTGAGCGAGTCATCTAGTGGTATTGTTATTGATAGTGGGTGGTGTGTGTAGGTGGTGCAGGATTTCATTGTGTTTGTTCGTATGTACACTGGTTGATCAGCAGGTGTGATATGTGTTTGGTGTTGCACTTGTGACCAATGTACAGGCCAAGGTGTGGCCCCACATACATCCCAATGATGTCAGAAGAGAAGCACTCTGCACTGCAGATGTGGGGGGGAGCATTGTACAGTCTGTGGTGGACTACTCTCCTTTGTCCCGCATGAAAGGCGTGGCTTGGTCACAGCTCTGTGCCATAGAATCCAGGGAGCAGTGTTCCAAAATGATTCCGGAGTAAAAATGGAAGCAGGGAGACGGGATTTCTTTTCCTGTGGCACACGTTGGTTGTCACTGATGAGATGTTGTGTACACATGTCTTCATCTTTACAGAGGAATGCCGATCTCTCTGTAAATTCTGTGGTATACTGAGCTGTTGAAGACTGATCTCAACGGGCATCTGTTCTCTTTCCTGGAAAAGCTGGAGGGAGAGGATCTGCTGTTGTGTTGCTGTCCACAGCCCCGCAGTTTCCTCTGGAAAAAGTTCTTAGAGATCAAGTGGAGGAAGAGGGTCATTAGTTGCCGGTATGGAGGAAGGCCTCCCTGTCCCTAGCCCCTTCAGCGTCCTGTAGAACAGTCCTGTTACAACAGCGTCCTGTAGAACATTCCTGTTAAAACAGCATCTTGTAGAACAGTCCTTTTACAACAGCATCCTGTAGAACAGTCCTGTTACAACAGCATCCTGTAGAACAGTCCTTTTACAACAGCATCCTGTAGACCATTCCTGTTACAACAGCGTCCTGTAGAAAAGTCCTGTTACAACAGCGTCCTGTAGAACATTCCTGTTACAACAGCATCCTGTAGAACATTCCTTTTACAACAGCATCCTGTAGAACAGTCCTGTTACAACAGCATCCTGTAGAACAGTCCTGTTGTCCTGTTACAACAGCATCCTGTGGAACAGTCCTGTTACAACAGCATCTTGTAGAACAGTCCTGTTACAACAGCATCCTGTAGAACATTCCTGTTACAACAGCATCCTTTTATAACAGCAACCTGTAGAACAGTCCTGTTACAACAGCATCCTATAGAATAGTCCTTTACAAAAGCATCCTGTAGTACAGTCCTGTTACAACAGCATCCTGTAGAACATTCCTGTTACAACAGCATCCTTTTATAACAGCATCCTATAGAACAGTCCTTTACAACAGCATCCTGTAGAACAGTCCTTTTACAACAACTTCCTGTAGAACAGTCCTTTTACAACAGCATCCTTGTACAACAGCATCCTGTAGAACAGTCCTGTTACAACAGCATCTTGTAGAACTGTAGAACAGTCCTGTTACAACAGCATCCTGTAGAGCAGTCCTGTTACAACAGCATCCTTTTACAACAGCATCCTGTACAACAATCCTGTTACAACAGCTGAAGGGAGGGGCTCTCCCATTCCGGAGAATGCCTTCAGCATCCAGTCGCTGTTCCCACTGTCACAGGATATGTGTGTTGCACAGAAGGCAGCGCTGTGTAGATCTGCTGTCACAGGATATGTGTGTTGCACAGAAGGCAGCGCTGTGTAGATCTGCTGTCACAGTATATGTGTGTTGCACAGAAGGCAGCGCTGTGTAGATCTGCTGTCACAGTATATGTGTGTTGCACAGAAGGCAGCGCTGTGTAGATCTGCTGTCATAGGATACGTGTGTTGCACAGAAGGCAGCGCTGTGTAGATCTGCTGGCAGACTGCATGACAACTTACATCATCAGCCGCCCCACGAACCACTCGGCTGTGTTGTCTGTAGAAAGACAGTCAGATAACAAAGCTGCAACTTTGTGTGTGTTTGTCTTTTATTTATTTATTTTTTTTATAGGTGGCGGCAGCCGAAGCAGTGCTGTCATCAAGTGGTACTGCACACCGATTTTGCTCATCTTCCATGCACCCTTATGCTCTTGTTCTTTGCATGTTGTGCTTTGAACAGTATATCAAAATAAAGTTCAATCTTTCCTCTTTTGAATGAGAATTATTTTGAGTGTGAATGTTTTGTGAAAAAATGAATACTAAAGAGAGAATGAGGTGTGTGAGCCACTTCCTTCTATCATGCGTCCGGTGCTCGCGGCAATTTTGGGTCAAGTCAACTTTGACACAGTGCTTTTTCTTGCCCAATATTAAAGGGTATGGACAACGCACATGGCTATATGAGGTACCAAAACAAAGGGAATTTAATATAGAATTTTTCTATCAGAGGGGAAATTCAAATATTGTAAAAATGAAAACACGGGACGAAGTTTTTGTAACATCTCACAATTTTCGCAAATTTGGGATTAAAAGAACGATCACAGACACATGTTTCCTGTACTCAGGATGAAGTATAGACCATACCCTTTTGATTGAGGTACAAGGTTAATGTCTTCATTCCCTGTCCGTGTCAATTCAGCCAATCAAAACAAGTGTCTCATGGACCAAATCCTCCCCAGCACATGTGGCTTCAAAACGAAACTTGGACAACGCCCACTCGAACTTCAAAGAACAAGATCTGGAGAATTTTCGCAAGGAAATTGGTAAGGATCGCTAAACATCACTCAGAAATGATGTTTTGGTGTAATACTATCGTACTGCATTAGTTTTTTTTTTCTTTTTTTTTTTTTTTTTTTTTTTTTAGATTAAGAGGTATTTGCAAAACAATCAGATAAGATGTGAATGTTTGAAGCACAAAGTCTCACTTGACTGGAAGTGGAGTTTCAGTCAGTTATTTTTACAAAGTTTATGTACAAATGACATTTTTAACATTAGTAATTTTAGAAATCCAAAAGTTTGATGTTTTATCTTACTAGTGTATTTTTTTCACTTGCACATCAGTGGTTTAGGTCAGAAAAACAACGAAAAAATGAACGATCATGTTTTGCCAAGGGAAATAACTCACTTCAACTCAGTCGTTTGACAAACACGGTCGCTTCAATTTTCGAAGAAGAAAATGTTTTCAAACAAGTATCACGATGAAAATACCCAGAATTGCTATTGATAATGGGCCCATATTAACACGATTTTCTTTACTAAGCCCCGTTTGTACAAATGCAGACAAAAAGCCTCGAATCCATGTGAAGCTTTTTTCAGTAGTTCTGAGTAGGCCTGTAACCAATTTTAATTATCTGAGGAATATTCCATCCTGATAAGGAATATTGACAAGATGGGGTCCTCTGTTTTACGCAGTCAAATGCATGTTTAGTCTGGTGAAAATTGTGTGCACACACACACACACACACACACACACACACACACACACACACTCTCAAACACAAACACACAGAGGCAGACATATAGAGGAAGACACCCACATGCTCAATTAAACATGCACATAACATATTTATACACATGCTCTTCCTGTTTTCCTGTCTTGAGTTCACTATATCCTGTATGTGAAGTGCATGCACGCACGCATGCGCGCACACACACAGACACACACACACACTTTTTTCTTGTCTGTTTTTTTTTTTTTTTTATAAACACACATGACATGTCAACAAGTGTGTCTGTGTTGTGGAGTGGGGAGTTAGCAACTGACTCGGTGACTGCATACATCGAAGAAAGACATACTATTGTAAAGTTTATGAATGGAAATATGAACTTACTTGCATAAACACGTCAGTGTAAGTTTGTGTCCAAAGTGTGGAGCATAAACAGACAAGCACACTCATTCAGTGTTAGTAGCAATGAATATTTTAGCTTCAAGAAGTTAAATGCAAATTTACTTGCATGCACAAAGAACTTATGTAGGCTTAGTTTGATGTGCACTTATTCTGTTGAAACACAAATGGTTAAATCAGTTTGTACACTAATACGGTTATTTTTGTAATAAGCTGAAACTGTCGTTAGACTTAAAATATGCTTTTTTTCAGCTGCCTTTTTGCAGATGGTCCAGTGTTCATGAGACTACAACCTGTTTTCCTTGCTTCTGGGAAGGGGCATCGACCAGCACTAACAACCGTTGAACTGACAAATCGCCTGCTGATCCAGTTACTGATTCTGAAGACTGATGGAAGAAAAACCTTTGATGACACTGCAGCCTTTCTACTCCAACTTCTTCCGGAAGGAACCAGTGCTCCACTTGCCAGGCTGCGTTACATTTTTGTGTCGGCAGAGCAAAAGGCTTTGAAACTAGCCACATGTGATGAAAGAACTGGTTTGTTGTCCCAGACATTGGAAATTGACATTGAAAGTTTAGGGTCATCACTTCAGGGAGTGCATCGACAGCAGCTTCACCACTTAGACCACCAACATTGGAACTGTTGAGGGACCTGCACACTTTTAAAAAACGGGAACCGGGTGCTACCTACAGAAACATGAGCCAGTGGTGGCTTCAGCTCACTGGTATGATTGTGCCAGAAAAGAAACTCATGAAAGAAATTCAGAAATTGCAAAAAAGAGTAAACAAACTCCAACCAAATGCTGCACACAATTCTAAAACAAGAAAGGAGTTGGAGGAATTTCTGGCATTAATGCTTTTTCTTCAAGTACTGAGTCTGCTGGTCAGAAGAGCATGTGCATTACTTCAGACTGTGACGGAGCAAACACAGAAAAATCAGTGTCGTCATCTGACGCTTCTCGCTATTTTACCATCTTACAGAAGTTATCAGAAGGAGCTGTTCAACTGGCTGCTGCAAGAAGGCAAGAAGAAGAACTGCTGAAAGAGATTTCTGAACTGAAGATGAAATTAGATGTAGCAGTTGATACCAGGAGACAACATTTTTTTATGAAAAACAAGCACTTTTGCAGGAGAAGACAACTCTTACACAAACAGTAACTGATGCCAATGTGCTTCTACAAGAAACACGTGATCAGCATGTAGAATCAGTGCTACTCCACAACCAACAGAGGCCAAACTGGGTTACTATCAAAAGCAAGATGACAAAAAAAGATGACTGATGCGCAGAGATAAAAAAAAAAAATTGCTGGTAAAGACAATGAATTGAAGACAATCAGTGATTTAGATGAAAAACACAAGATGTTAGATGCTGAATGAAGAGAGATACTGCAGACAAATTCAGAGCTGGAGATTCTTCACTGCAATGCACATCTGCTACAAGGAATAAGTTGCGCATGTGAAAAGGTTCTGCAGGAAGAAGAGAAACAACATGGTGTGCGGCTGGGCAGGGACAAGATTCCAACCTGTTCTTCATTCAGGTCAACTGTGGAGGGTTCAGCAGCAAGTTATGTCCAGCTTAGTGAATGCCTTGGACCTCAGTGTGGAGGGTTCAGCAGCAAGGTATGTCCAGCTTGCCAGTGACTGCCTTGGACCTCGCAGAGATAACAAGAATGGTTGTCGGGACAGCTGGGAGACCTGCTACAGGGCCAACCGATTTAACAACTTCCAGGCTGCTGCTGCTCTTCACTTCTACAGGAATGACATTGAAGATTTTTTTTAATTGTTCCTACCCAAACAAAACAGAAAATTCAGAGTGTCCAGGCAGACAATCTTTGTGACGAGATTGACTGTTGTTTTGTTGCCTTGGGTCTCCTCTAGTTTAGAGTGACAGGGCCATACTGGGAGTTGCTGGCACAGGACATCCACTACCTTGACTTCTTTGTCTATGTGGATAAACTGTCACGTCATCTTGTGGCACAGGACATCCACTACCTTGACTTTTACGTCTGTGTGGATAAACTGTCACATCATTTTGTGGCACAGGACATCCCCTACCTTGACTTCTACATCTGTGTGGATAAACTGTCACCTCATTTTGTGGCACACGACATCCACTACCTTGACTTCTACGTCTATGTGGATAAACTGTCACCTCATTTTGTGGCACAGGACATCCCCTACCTTGACTTCTACGTCTATGTGGATAAACTGTCACCTCATTTTGTGGCACAGGACATCCCCTACCTTGACTTCTACGTCTATGTGGATAAACTGTCACCTCATTTTGTGGCACAGGACATCCCCTACCTTGACTTCTACGTCTGTGTGGATAAACTGTCACCTCATTTTGTGGCACAGGACATCCCCTATCTTGACTTCTATGTCTATGTGGATAAACTGTCACGTCATTGTGGAAGATGGACAGTGGACCCAGCTGATGCCTTTGCCATAGAGTATGAGACATTGTTTGACAAAGCCTTCATGCCTGACCATGGCATGTTTCATTCTCTGCTGCACATCAGTGAAGACAGGCAAGGAAAGGTGAAGGGCATCCTGAAGAAGATCAGCGCAGGTGTCATGATCACTGTTAATGACCAGCTGAAAGATTTTCTGGAAGGGGGATGATATTTCAATGTCCCAAACCCAGACCTCCGACAAAAACTGGAGCACTCCAAACTCACCAACCTTGTTGGTGAGCAGGCATTTGGAGACCTGGACTTCAGCCTATTCAAGCGATGCGGTGCATCTTTTCATCATCATAGCATCATCAATACAATGAAGAGAAACAAGCCCATCTCTGTATGGTTCAGCAGCAAAAAGGAACAGGAAAAAAGTGATCTTTGTCTCTCTGCTGAAAAGGCTCCTCAGCTTCGGAAGCAGCATGTCTAGGCAGAGAAAGACAGTATTAGCAGGAGGAGGATTATTCTGGAAGAAAACTAGCAGAAAAAAGAAGCAGCATTGGCTGGAAGATCTGATAAGCTAAATGAAATAGTGAGGCAGATTAAAGTTCACAGGGGACCATGCTGCACTGCAGTTGATGTCAAACGTTTGCTGCTCGTGTATTGCGCACACGAAGATCAGGCTGCAGCACTAAGAGCTGACATTCAGTATCACAAGGTGGTTCTTGGGAAAAAAATCTCCACTCCTGCGATTGGGGGGTACAGTCCAGGTGCTGAGTGCCAGACTCAAAAGCTTTTTAGCAGAAAATTCTGTGCATGTCGCCTCCAATCCTGCTTCAGCTGCATGTCCTGCTAGTGGCAGACACCCTGGAAATTGTCGTCCTGCTGCTCCTCCTGCAGATAATTGTGTGCCTCCTGCTGCAGCCAACTCCCAACCTGCTACAGTTGTTGAAGTGAATCAGCCAGCACCACATTCTCCCAATCCTCCAAATCCTGATCCTGTCCTTCCTCAAGGAAATGCCTGTCATCATTGTGGCCGTGGTCCTGCTCCACCATTCTCAAAAACACGGAGACTTCAGGGTGCTGCTCAAAGCCTGTCTCCTGAATCTTCCAACAGTGCAAATCCACACGATGAAGGACACCAGTCGTCTTTCACCACGTACCAGTTTGGCAAGTTGGGAGATTTGGTTGCCGTCCATTAGGATGACAACTTCTACGTTGGTGAAGTTGTTGAAGTCATCTCTCCAGAAGATTGTAAAATCAATTTCATGAAGAAGTGCAGCATTAGGAAGACAGCATTTGCTTGGCCCAAAGTTGCAGACAAATGGAAGGTCCATAGAAACTTTGTGTTTGTCTGTGGGAAAGACATCAGCATTGCTCCCATCTCATCTTCAGGCAGAACATAGTGCGTTGAAACCATGGATTTACACATAAAGAAGCATATGGACTTCAAAGCTCTGTTTGTAGATGTTTAGTGCTTTATCACACCATAAAACATGCCTCAGAGGGGAAAAGACATCAGAAAGTGTACTGTAGAAAGAAACTCGTGGAGAGCGTGGCAGCAGAGAGTCCTCAGAAGAGAAGCCCCCTTCAAGCAAGTGTTTCGGCCCTTATCTCCTGACACTCTAGGGGGTTGGGCCACACCCGGTTCATGACTCCGGATGTCCCTCTGCTGCCCCCTTTTTTTTCCCCCATCTTGGGACGAGCCATGGCTGGGATTCGAACCCATGACCCTCTGGACATGCTCATTTTCCACTTAATGACTCACACTCTAACCACTGAGCCACAGGGACACCTGATATTTGTAGGAAATTTAAGCCTTATGAAGTTCACTTTTGTTCCTCCTTGACCAGATCCAGCTTGAACACCTCTCTGCTGCTTCTGCCATTGCTTTCAGGGCTCTGGTTTTTTCCCTCCCTGCAACTGAGAGCTGTTTCATGAAGCTGTATGCAGACGTTCCTACAAACCCCCTAGCTCTAATTTCTGCAGTGAGGTCTTTGACCTGATAGCCGTCTCTCCTCAGGCTGTTTGCCTTGTATAGACCTCTGTTATTCCAAGTCACCAAATATGTACCTTCAATAGCTGAGGCAGTGACATTTCTTCTGCTTTTATGTTTTTTCAGCATGATGGCAAGAAGCTGTACTGAAACTGGATTCAGTGTACTTCAAAACGTAAATGCAACCATAGGCACTAGTTTCTTATGTCAAAATCCCCATGTTGGGGTCATTTTTTTTCAAAATTAATTCTTTTATTACTGAAAATATCAAATTGAAAGTAAAGGAAAATCGGGTAAATATTACATAATCTAATATGTAAAAACCGCTTTCTATATTCTTATTACTGACCATATGAAAGGAAACACATCTCTAAATAGACAACACTAACTTTTAGGCAACTTTCTATTGATTCTTGTCTTCAAGACTTGCACATGCTTGACACTCACGGTATTTCAGGTCATCTGACGGCCATTTTGAAACAGTAAAAACTGGTAATATTATGCCCCAAAAATTTGTAATTGCATGTACTTATCTGATTTATCAACATATATCACAGTACCAAATTTTGAGGCAATATCTTAAGTGGTTTAAAAGTTATGACAGTTTATTGCATATTTGTTGTGAATATGGTCCATTGCTGCACTTTTTGCACACTTTAGCAAAAGTAAGCCTCCATATTTCATAATTTTGAACTCCTATGTGCGTACCAAAAAGTGGACTTACACTACATATTTAGTACATATGAACAATGAAAGAAAACATGAGTCTAAAATAATTTTGTTAAAATTATAGGGCCTCAAAAATGGTAGAATGTGCAAATGTGACATCTGTTTTAACATGAAAATAGTCATTTTTGGCCTCTTGCTGAAGAAAAACTATGTCTCCTATTAGTATGTGTATTTGTTTTACTCTAAGTACATGTTGAGGTCTGCAAGTTTGTAAAAATCAGCGGTGTGTTTTGTGTTGTTTGGCTGCTCCAGGTCTTCAAAATTGCTCCAAATCACCATTTTGACTAACATTTTGGAAGCGTCAAATTTTAAATGACAGTATCTCTGGAACTAAATAAGATAGAACAGTAATCTTTTTTTCTCTTGTTTATTTTGAACATATCTATAAGAAAAAGACAAAAGTTACATTCAATAGAGCAAGAATATTTTTGGCTGCCGCTACCTTCATTTTTATTTAGCATCTGCTCACGTTATGACACTGGACCAGTTTTGGTCAGTGTGTGTGTGTGTGTGTATCCTTCCGTTGAACGTTTGTTCACATTCTGATACAAAGTTTTTAATTATTATTGTCGATCAGTGTGCGTGTGTGTGTCCTTCAGGTCAGTGTATTTCACAACACGGTTCTTTTTGACTGTTTTTTTTTCCTGAAGAGGAAATCTGTGCCAGTCCCTTCCACAGCATGGCTGTGTACAGTGAGGTTGCCCTGCGATGTGTTCAGAGGTCAGCGAGTCGACTGTCCAGCCAGTGCGGGCGAGGGGCACAGCCAGTGTGGTGATGAAGACAATGGTGGGATACTTTCCCCGAGTGTCTTCCAGGTAAAAGCCTGACAGTGTATGGCAAGACTGTCTGCAGAGGTTGAGCCGTTCAGGACAAAGCTTGTGCCTTCACCATTCTTCGCACTTCATGTTGTGACCTGCTGTACTGTCTATAGAGGTTGAGCCATTCAGGAGAAAGCTTGTGCCTTCACCATTCTTCACACATGTTGTGACCTGCTGTACTGTCTATAGAGGTTGAGCCATTCAGGAGAAAGCTTGTGCCTTCACCATTCTTCACACTTCATGTTGTGACCTGCTGTACTGTCTATAGAGGTTGAGCCGTTCAGGAGAAAGCTTGTGCCTTCACCATTCTTCACACTTCATGTTGTGACCTGCTGTACTGTCTATAGAGGTTGAGCCATTCAGGAGAAAGCTTGTGCCTTCACCATTCTTCACACTTCATGTTGTGACCTGCTGTACTGTCAATAGAGGTTGAGCCGTTCAGGAGAAAGCTTGTGCCTTCACCATTCTTCACACTTCATGTTGTGATGACCTGGGGCTTAGTACTGTCTCACCCCCTTGGGTTAGTGTAGAGGTTGAGCCGTTCAGGTGAAACCTTTGGCTTGGACCGTACAGTCCGACTGCCAGTGGCAATCTCTGGTGCATTTGCTGCACGTGAACGATGATGTCTGCTGCAGCTGTCATTGCCTGTCCTTCCTCCTGGCTCTCTTGTGAGTGAGGGTTGTGTTCCTCGCCTCCTCTGCTTTCTGTACGCCCTGTCTGACAGCAAGGCGCCAGGCTGGGCGATCATCTGCACAGCTTTCCCCCGTACTGATGTTGATGCTGCACAGTGTCATGTCCTCCTTGCAGACATCTTTGTAGCCCAGACAGTCATTGAGCCATCTGCCAGTTCACCATACAGGTCTTTGGGAATATGGCCGGGTTCCATTCTCTTGACATGGTCAAGCCAGCAAAGGCGCCAGTGGCTGAGAACGGTGAGCATGCTATTCATGTTGGCTCGTACCAGAACCTTAGTGTTGGGTGCTTTGTCCTGCCACTGGATGTGCAGAATGTGTCGCAGGCCACCTCAGGTGGAAGCTGTTGAGGTTGCTCTTCTGGCTGGCGTAGGTGGTCCATGCCTCCCTGCTGTAGAGCAGTGCGCTAAGCATGCAGGCCTGGTAGACGTGCAGCGTGGTCTCCACAATGACATTGTTTTGCTTGATGGTATGCTTTTCAGACTTCAGTTTCTGTGAGAAATCAGGTTGCCATGTGGTTTCATTTGTAATTTTAGTTAGAAATGTACCACAGCCGGCCTCAGGATGGATTCTGAACTGATTGATTGGTGGAATATCGCAACATTTTACCTTGACACAGCATTTTATCTTGCACTTTACTTCAACACAGTGTTTTACCTGTAACACAGCATTTTATCTTGCACTTTACTTCAACACAGTATTTTACCTGTAACACACCATTTTATCTTGCACTTTACTTCAACACAGTATTTTACCTGTAACACACATTTTATCTTGCACTTTACTTCAACACAGTATTTTACCTGTAACAACCATTTTATCTTGCACTTTACTTCAACACAGTATTTTACCTGTAACACAGCATTTTATCTTGCACTTTACTTCAACACAGTATTTTACCTGTAACACACCATTTTATCTTGCACTTTACTTCAACACAGTATTTTACCTGTAACACACCGTTTTATCTTGCACTTTACTTCAACACAGTATTTTACCTGTAACACACCATTTTATCTTGCGCTTTACTTCAACACAGTATTTTATCTGTAACACAGCATTTTATCTTGCACTTTACTTCAACACAGTATTTTACCTGTAACACAGCATTGTACCTATAATGTAGAGTGTTATCTGTAACACACCATTTTATCTTGCACTTTACTTCAACACAGTGTTTTACCTGTAACACAGCATTTGATCTGTAACAGCCTCAGTGATGCAACTGGAACCAAGAATTTCATGACTGCACTTTTCCTCCATCTCCTCTGGTGTGATACTATTTCCTTTGGGCAGTTATTCTCTGTCCATGAAACTTAATCCCTCAACAGTCCATGGACAGGTTCAGTTTAGTTCACTTCATCCCTCAATGGTCCCTGGACAGGTTCAGTTTAGTTCACTTCATGCCTCAACAGTCCCTGGACAGGTTCAGTTTAGTTCACTTCATGCCTCAATGGTCCCTGGACAGGTTCAGTTTAGTTCACTTCATCCCTCAATGGTCCCTGGACAGGTTCAGTTTAGTTCACTTCATGCCTCAACAGTCCCTGGACAGGTTCAGTTTAATTCACTTCACGCCTCAACGGTCCCTGGACAGGTTCAGTTTAATTCACTTCATGCCTCAACGGTCCCTGGACAGGTTCAGTTTAATTCACTTCATGCCTCAACGGTCCCTGGACAGGTTCAGTTCAGTTCACTTCATGCCTCAACGGTCCCTGGACAGGTTCAGTTCAGTTCACTTCATGCCTCAATGGTCCCTGGACAGGTTCAGTTCAGTTCACTTCATCCCTCAATGGTCCCTGGACAGGTTCAGTTTAGTTCACTTCATGCCTCAGTGGTCCCTGGACAGGTTCAGTTTAGTTCACTTCATCCCTCAATGGTCCCTGGACAGGTTCAGTTTAGTTCACTTCATCCCTCAATGGTCCCTGGACAGGTTCAGTTTAGTTCACTTCATGCCTCAACAGTTCCCGGACCGGTTCAGTTTAATTGAAAAATTATACTAGACTTATGTAGAAAGGTGACGTTTAATTTGAATTATTTAGAGCCTATCGTAAGGAGGGAGGAGTTACGTGAGTATCAGCACGCGTCAGCCAAGAATAGTCAGTGTTTAGAGCTGCGAGTAGTCACTAGATACTTTGGGAGGGTGAACAAACTGTTCACTAGACTTACCATAGTGGTGACCTTGAACATTCAGAGCCATACATAGGGAGGGCACGTAACTCCTCCCTCCTTATGATATGCTCTAAATAATTCAAATTAAACGTCACCTTTCTACGTAAGTCTAGTTTAATTTTTCAATTATTTATCGCCTCTCTTCAGTCATACGGAGTCACGTGAGATTTTAGAGCATCTAGTGACTACGCAGCATTTCACATAATTGCAAACACCAATTGCAGTCATCAATACATGTACATCAATTTAATCTGATTCAGTACAGGTGAATATCACTAAATGTAACATGTTGAACACAAACTTGAAACATATTCTAACTGCAGTGCCTACTGGCCTGCATTCACATGCAATTAAATGCAGAATATTTTTAAACACATTCCCCAGGAAGTCTGAAATTTGCCAAGTACATACTGTACAGAAGTCACGACTTCTTAACAAACTTGTCCAATACTGCCTGTCCAAAATTAGGTTTAGACAGTACCGCTTTCTTATAAAACTTGGTGAAGGTATTTTCTGCCGACCACCCAGCCGCTTTGAGGATGGTGGCAAGGCTCACTCCTTCACTTGCAGCAGCCGAACAACTTGCAGCACACGTTGTGTGTGTGCCATATGTCTCTGTGTCCACTCCTGCCGCAGCCAGCACTTGTTTGACCCACCGAGAAAATGTGTTTCTGGAAATGGGAGCATGTGGTCTATGGATGGCAATAAAGAGTTCTGGCCCTTTCCTGAGCGCTTCAGTTTTCTTCAGATGCAGTTGTATGTGCGTCACTAAGCATAATTTGGTGTTTTGTGAATAGGCTAGAATTTCTGCTGGTTCTGTGTGACTGCCTGGCTTAGTGTTTTTGTGTTTACTAGGAAACTGTAAAATACACTTCCTTTCACCCTCCGGGGGTTGCAACCTTGCCGTAGTCAGAGGGCTTGCATGGTCCTGTGATCCCTTAGGCTTTGCTGGTGGGGGCATCAATACTTGACGATAGGCTGGTTTTCTTTACAATGCTTCTAGGCCTGAAAAGTCAGGATGCTATCTGGCCAAAGCATAACGTGGTAAGGAGTTGATGCCCCTGGTAGGGCTTCCCATGTCAGATAGGCTAAGGGTGAGGATCCTGACTAATAGTAACCCGCCTTTCTCCTTTTCTTGTTTTCTGCCTTTCTTATTTGGCTCTTTTCTATCTTCATCTCCCCTTCAAGTCTTCTTTTCCACACTCTTTTTCTCTCTGTGGTCTTCTTAAGATCCGCCGCGTTTGCCGTGCGGTGCAACCTGACAGAGGGGAATGAGATCCTGGTGATTGAGAGGGCCAGCGCCCTCAACACATCACTTTGGCTCGGACCTCTCCTAGACAGGGGGTACACTCTGGCCCGGGTGTATCAATCGGCTTCCCCTTCATGGGGTTGGGTCAAAACAGGCAGTTCTCCGACTGGCCAAGGTAACCCCTGCAGTGCTCAGCTCTCTGTTCCCGGGAGTTGGGCATGATCAGGGGGGATAGGGTTGGTAGGTTTCTGTCTGTTGTATATCTCTCCTGAAACCTGGAAGGGGTCAAGACAATGATTTCTTGGCCCTGGCCCCTTAGTTGGACTCCATGGTGGGTGGGTAAGGGAGAGATGAAATTTTATTCCTCTAAATATGGCTTCTTCACCAAACAACCATCCCCCAAAAGAAAAGTGAATCTAATGTCGCAGGTGTCTGATGCAGACACGGATTCCGATATAGAAACGAGGAAGATGTCAGGATTCTGGTCCTCTTGGCTAGTAATGGAAAGCAAGGAGCAGGACAAACCAATTTCTGCGCTAAGCCCGTTTGCAATACAGAAGGGCTTCCAAGGTATTGCAGGAGACCCACAGTCCATTAAACGACTCCGAAATGGCACGTTTCTTGTTCAGTGCAAGACTAAGAAACAATCAGAGCAACTGCTGAAAGCTACAAAGCTGGTAGACAGAGAGATCCGGGTGACTCCCCATAAACAGCTGAATTCCTCTAAGGGAGTGATTCGATGCCCAGATCTTAAAGGTGTCTCAGAGGCAGAGATCAAGGCGGAACTTGCATCCCAGGGTGTGACAGAGGTGCATAGGGTGACAGTTAAAAAAGGTGCAGAAGGAGTGCCCACCAACACCCTCTTTCTGACATTCTGCAACCCTTTGTTACCTCCGATCATTAAAGTCGGGTACTTAAATGTCCGTGTCCAACTATATGTCCCATCCCCATTGAGGTGTTTCAAATGCCAGAAGTTTGGACATGTCAGAGACCGCTGTTCTGGGCAGGAGGTGTGTGGTGTTTGTTGCAAAGCAACCCATGATGGGTTGTGTAAAGACCCGGCGCATTGTGCGAACTGCGGTGGCGACCACCCCTCCTCTTCACGCAACTGCCCTGTCTGGATCCAGGAGTCCAACATCCAGAAAGTTAGAACAGAAAAGAAGATCTCGTTTTTTGAGGCACGTAAGCAGGTTGTTGGCAGTCAGACGCCAACAGCGTCTTCATATGCTTCGGCAGTAAAGAAAGTTTCGACCCGGTCAATCTGCTGCCAGACTGATGAATTTATTTTCTCTAAAACGCTGCAAGGAAGACTGGTAAACTCTGGTGGAAGCAAGTCCATCACCTCCCAACCCAAACTGGATGCCCCTGGTGGAGGCAAAAAATCCGCCACCCCTCAGACTGCCCAGCAGTCTACTCCATCTGCTGCTGGGCAGATCAAAAAGCCAGGCCTCCTGCCTCAAACTTCCTTGAGCAGTGCTCGTGCAGGCAAGGGAGTTCAACTGAGTGTGGAGATGGTGGAGATGAGGAAGAAACCTCCACCATCTCCAAAATCCAGGCCTTCTTCACCTGTGGGCAAGTCTGCCAGCGGGTCTGAAGACCAACATAGTCCAGTGAAACTAAGCAATAAATTCACTCCATTGGATGCAGACGTTGACGAGGAGATGACCTGATTTCTCTCCTATTCGTCCTCTGCATCATGGATAGTAAACTAATCCATTGGAATATCCGTGGCCTAAATTCAAATTTTGAGGAGCTGCAGCTTCTGTGTCAAACTATGAAACCTTCCATCGTGGCTCTTCAGGAAACTAAAATTCAAAGCCAGAAGACCTTCACTCTTTCTAGCTTTAATATTCTTTCCAGGCCTGCACAACCATCCACATTGGGACTGTCGGGCGGTGTTGCCCTTCTTTTGCACAAAACTTTGCTGTTTAGTCCTGTCGCTCTGACTACCCCCCTTCAGGCTGTACCTGCGAGAGTCACTCTCCACAAGACTTACAATTTGCTCACTGTATCTGCCACCTTCTGTCCCGGTTTGTCGTCAGGACCTTGTCAGTCTGATCGTAGAACTTCCTCGACCTTTTTTGCTGTTGGGTGACTTTAATGGACACAGTCCTCTTTGGGGTAGTGTCAGTTCGTCATCCAGAGGTCTGCTTCTTGAGGATGTCCTTTCAGACTTTGATTTGTGTTGCCTGAACGATGGAGCTCCAACTTACCTCCACTCTTCCACAGGTTCACTTTCGTGTTTAGATTTGTCGATTTGTGACCCCTCGCTGGTCCTGGACTATGAGTGGTCTGTCCATGACGATCTGCACGGAAGTGACCATTTCCCTGTTCTTTTAAAACCCTTATTAACTGAAAACGTCTCTGTCTCACAACATCTTAATTATAAGAAGGCAAACTGGAATCTTTTTGTAACTAATATTTCAAAAGAATTCCAGGACACTGATTTTCTTCAGAGTCCAGACCCAGCAGAATCTCTGACCAATACTGTGATAAACTGTGCTAAAACCTGTATTCCAATGTCTTCCGACAAACTCCAAATGCCCAAAACACCCTGGTTTAATTCAGACTGCCAACAAATTTCAGAAGTTCGCAAATGGGCTCAGCGTCGGGTATACCAACGACCTTCAGGTCCCAACGCTCGAGCCCATCAGAAACTCCGTGCCAAATCGAGACACACTTTCAAAATCAGTAAACGTCAGTCTTGGAGAAACTTCTGCTCCGGGCTGACATCTAAAACTTCAAAGAAAAAAGTTTGGAACATCATCAGAAAAATCAAAGGGAAGAACTCCAACCCCTCCATTCATCACTTGAAACTTGCCGATGCTCTGATCACTGACAAACAAGCTGTTGCCAATCTGTTGGCCTCCACCATCCAACAGAACTCCTCATCTTCAAATAAATCTGCTGCCTTTTTAAGAAACAAACAAATCAGAGAGAAATCTTCATACAGTTTCACATTAGATAACTCTGAAGCCTACAATCTTCCTTTTTCAATCAATGAACTGAAAACACCTTTGCAAACCTGCACTGATTCTGCCCCTGGTCTGGATGATATTCATTATCAGGTTTTGAAGCATTTTCCAGAAAGCTGTCTCCAGACCCTTCTTAAAGTATACAACCATATCTGGACCACAGGGTCCTTTCCGCCCTCCTGGCAGAAAGCCCTGATCATTCCAATTCCAAAGCCTGGAAAGGATCTTACCAACCCTTCCAATTATCGTCCAATAGCTCTGACTAGCTGCCTCTGTAAGTTGATGGAAAAGATGGTCAACTCCCATCTGATGTGGAAGCTGGAAACCGATGGCCTTTTGGCCAGTGAACAGTGCGGGTTCCGGAAGTACCACTCGACAGTTGACCATTTAATCCGTCTGGAAACCACCATCCGCAACGCCTTTGTCAATAAACAGCATATGGTCGCTATCTTTTTCGACCTCGAAAAAGCATATGACACCACGTGGAAATCAGGAATTCTTATGGACCTGCACAAACTTGGTTTTCGTGGTCACCTGCCTCTGTTTATACAGAACTTTTTGGCTGATCGACAGTTCCAGGTGCGTGTTGGCACCACACTCTCTGACATCCATGGGCAGGAGTTGGGTGTCCCTCAAGGGAGCATCCTTTCTCCTGCCCTTTTCAGCATTAAAATCAACGACATTGTGAAATCTGTAAGCCAGGGTTCTGAGTCCTCACTGTTTGTTGACGATTTTGTGCTGTATGCAGTTGGAGCTTCTTACGCCAGCGTACAGTGTCGACTCCAGCTTTGTGTCAACAAGATCCAACAGTGGGCCGAGGAAAACGGGTTTACCTTCTCACGTACCAAAACTCAGTCAATCCATTTTCACAATTTTCATCAATTTTTTGCTGATCCTGAAATTTGTCTGGATAAGTCCACCATTCCAGCTGTAAAAGAAGCCAAATTCCTAGGAGTTATTTTCGACCAAAAACTCAACTTTCTCAGCCACATTAAAAATCTCAAAACTTCTTGCCAGAAAGCTCTGAATATTCTGCGGGTCGTAGCACACACTGACTGGGGCGCTGATAAGAAAACTTTGCTGCATCTCTACAGAGCCTTGGTCTGCTCCAAACTGGACTATGGTTGTGCTGTGTACGGCTCTGCAAGACCCTCTTATCTGAAACTCTTGGACCCTATCCATCATCAAGGGCTTCGTCTCTGTCTTGGAGCATTCCGCACCACCCCTGTGTACAGCCTGTACGCAGAGGCAGGTGAACCCTCACTGTCCAACCGCAGGCTGAAAATGTCTCTAAATTACTATATCAGACTGTTCTCAGAACCGCAGAATCCTGCCTATGACTGTGTCTTTGACCCCCAGTTTCAAAACAAATTCGAAAACAACCCTAACTGTATTCCGCCGTTTGGTCTTCGTATGCAGCCTCATGCGCGGAATGCAGGTCTAGACCTAGGAGTTGTGTCTGATTTTTCTAAGTTTCCAGATCAGCCTCCCTGGACCTTTTTCACACCAGAGACACGTTTTGATCTTGCAGCTTTTCGCAAAGAGTCTACCAGCTCTCTGGCATACAAGGCCTTGTATGCTGACCTCTGTTCAAAATTCCCATCTTATCAGAAAATTTTCACTGACGGTTCCAAGTCTGAGGACGGAGTGGCCTGTGCAGCCTATTGCCCTGGTGCTCCTTCTCAGATACTGTTAAAACATATCCCCCCAGATGCTTCTGTCTATTCTGCTGAACTTACTGCTCTGGTTTTGGCATTGAAGATAATTTCACAATTTAAGAAGAGGGACTTTCTGGTTCTGTCAGATTCGCTGTCAGCTTTGGAGGCCGTAGCTGGCCGCAACCTTCAGCATCCAGAACTTTTACATTTCTTTGAGCTTTTTAGCAAGTTGAAAGCGGATGGTTACAACATTATTCTAGCTTGGGTTCCTGGTCATGTTGGCATCGGAGGGAACGAAATGGTTGATCGTTTAGCCAAGAATGCCACAAGAGAGAAATTGTCCAACATATATATCCCTTGCTCAGATCTGAAACCCAAAATTAACGATTATGTGAGAGACCTCTGGCAGGAGGATTGGAATACACAGACGGATAACAAACTCTTTCAGATCCGTCCAAACCTTACAGAGTTCCTCCCATCTACATCTGGTGGTCGTAAAGAAGAAACAGTTCTGTGCCGGTTGCACACCGGCCATTCGTATTTTACCCATTCGTACCTTTTAAAGAGTGAAGAAGCGCCGTGGTGCATTCCATGTCATGTGCCACTCACAATGAAACATATTCTTTTAGAGTGTTGGGACTTGCACGATGTGAGACACAAACATTTTACAGCGGAGTCCATGAAAATCCTGTTCAGGGATGTCCCGCCTGATGTGATCTTTGAGTTTTTGAGAGAGATTAACATTTTTCATCTGATTTAAGATTTTACGGATGAAAGATTTTTAACGAAGTTACTGGTGCGTTTCTAGAAGATGTCTTTTAAAGAGATGTGTGAAAGGTTTTTTTTTTTTTTTTTTTTTTTTTAAATGACTTGGGAGTTGATTTTAACGTGGTGACAGCCCTGATGTGGCCCCTTGCGGTCGGCTGGGCTATAAGCAACATTATCTTATCTTATCTGGTTCTGGCATTGAAGATAATTTCACAATCTAAGAAGAGGGACTTTTCTGGTTCTGTCGGATTCGCTGTCAGCTTTGGAGGCCATAGCTGGCCGCAACCTTCAGCATCCAGAACTTTTACATTTCTTTGAACTTTTTAGCAAGTTGAAAGCGGATGGTTACAACATTATTCTAGCTTGGGTTCCTGGTCATGTTGGCATCGGAGGGAACGAAATGGTTGATCGTTTAGCCAAGAATGCCACAAGAGAGAAATTGTCCAACATATATATCCCTTGCTCAGATCTGAAACCCAAAATTAACGATTATGTGAGAGACCTCTGGCAGGAGGATTGGAACACACAGACGGATAACAAACTCTTTCAGATCCGTCCAAACCTTAAGGAGTTCCTCCCATCTACGTCTGGTGGTCATAAAGAAGAAACAGTTCTGTGCCGGCTGCACACCGGCCATTCGTATTTTACCCATTCGTACCTTTTAAAGAGTGAAGAAGCGCCGTGGTGCATTCCATGTCATGTGCCACTCACAATGAAACATATTCTTTTAGAGTGTTGGGACTTGCACGATGTGAGACACAAACATTTTACAGCAGAGTCCATGAAAATCCTGTTCAGAGATGTCCCGCCTGACGTGATCTTTGAGTTTTTGAGAGAGATTAACATTTTTCATCAGATTTAAGATTTTACGGAAGAAAGATTTTTAACGAAGTTTCTGGTGCGTTTTAGAAGATGTCATTTAAAGAGATGTATGAACGTTTTTTTGTGTTGTTGGTTTTTTTTTTTTTTTTTTAAGCGGTCAGCTGGGCTATAAGCAACATTATCTTATCTTATCTTACTTCCTTTCACTGACATGCACATCTGTAGTTTTCAGTAGATGAAGAGCATGGTCTCTTTGCCCAGTAAGAAGTGCCATTAGAGTTACTGTTTTCAATGTCAGTTGTTTCAAATCCAAAGTATTTACATCTGGAAGTGAGCACATGTAATCCAGCACTACACTAACATCCCAGGTGTGTCTGTACCTTGGCAGTGCAGGTCTTTCCTCAAAAACCCCTTTGACAAGTCTGCAAATCTCTGGTAAATTACCTACTGATACTCCTCTCACTGATGGCAGAAAAACTGATAATGCACTTCTTGCAGAATTTACGGCACTATAGCTTGCCCCATCTGTAAACATGGAAGCTAAAAAATTTGCAACCTGTGGCAGTGTGGGTGATCTCACTGCCATGCCGTTTTTTGAGGCATATTCTATCCACCTACTAATGTATGTATTGTACGACTTTTTGGTGGTGGGCCTCCAGGAGTTCATGAGAAGATCTACTGCATCAGGGGAGAATCCTTCCTGTTCAAACGTGCTCCTGACACACTGCATGCCAGAAGTCGTAGCTTTGGCAGCAGGCGGTGAGTGCGACCCGTGTGGCTGGGCAGGGCAGGTGTGGAGGGTAGACGGACTGGTTCCTGGGTCAGCATTTTCTGTACAACCGGCCACCAGACCTGTGTGGGCCATAAGGGGAGGATGAGCAGGCCTGTCGCTCTCTCCTTCCGTATCTTCTGTAAAACACTGGGCAGCAGGCTGAAAGGAGGAAAAGCATACCATTGTAGTTTTCCCCAATTTAAGGAGAAAGCATCAACCGCATGTGCCTCTGGGTCGGCTCTATAAGAGACATAACAGTGATGCTGTTTGTTTATTCTGGAAGCAAACAAATCAATTTCAAAGGAAATCTGCAACTTGTTGACCGCACCTGTCAACACAGTACTGTCCAGTTTCCACTCTGCATCCACATTAATTTTTCTTGATTCTTCATCCTCAGCTGTATTGTCTTTCCCTGGGATGTGGTATGCACTCAGCCATACATTTCTGTCCACAGCCCACTGCCAGATAGTGGCTGTCATCTCATTACAGCTGTCAGAGTGGCTTGTGCCCATGTTGTTAATACAGGCTACTGCTGTGGAATTATCAATCAGCAGGCGCACATGTTTTCCATCAAGATCTGCCTGGAAGCACTTCAGTGTGAAATAAGCTGCCTTAAGTTCAAGGTAATTAATGTGGAAGCGAGTTTCAGCTGGTAGCCACAATCCTCCAGAGCTCTGTGTCTTACATGCACATCCCCATCCTGTCATACTGGCATCTGACGTCACAGTAACGTCAAAATCTGGATGTGTGATGTCATTGTAAGCAGTATCAACATTATTTATCCACCACTTAAGCTCTTCTTTGGATTGTGGGGTCAGTGTGGTATATCCATCAAAATTTCCCTTTGTTTGTCTCAGTGCAGCTTTCTTGTTGCCTTCTAAGTGATGATAATGTAGGGGCCCAAATTTCACTGCTGGAAAACTTGCCACCATTTTCCCAATAACCTTGGCTAGTTCTCTGATAATTGGTTTGTTGGCTTTCAGTAGCTGGACACAGCAGTGTTTCAGATTGTCTTTCCTTTCAGGTGTCAAAGTGACTGTCATTGTTCTGGAATCAATAATCACCCCTAGATACTGAATAACCTGGGTTGGTTTAAGAGCTGATTTCTCTTGGTGTACAATGAAGCCGAGTGAACGAAAAAGCTGCACTGTGGCTTGGATATTCTCTATGCATTCTACTTCTGATTCTGCAAGGAGAAGAGAATCATCCAGAAAGTTGGTGGAGACATGATTTTCTTGTCTCAGTTTGGCAAAAACAGGTTTCAACATTTGGTAAATTTCCTAGGGGCAAGAGCCAGACCATTTGGCATACAGTTATATTCCCAGAGTTGGCCTCTCCATCTGAATCTGAGATACTTCCTATGTGCTTGTGCAATGGGGATGGAGTAATAGGCATCCTTTAGGTCTATAGAAGCCATGAAACAAAAAGGTGTCGCCAACTTCAATGCAACATGCAAAGTATCCATTTTGGAATGGTGGTAAGTAATATCTTGATTCAGTTTTTTCAAATTCAGAATCATGCGATTTGACCCATCCTTTTTTGGCCTTGTAAACACAGGCGACACGTGTTGATCGTGTACAGGTGTACAAGGGGATATAACTCCTTTTGATCTGAGTTTATTCACCTCACTGTCTATGATATTTGTTTCCGCCTGGTTTAAGCCAGGTTGTGTACTACTACAAGTGTGAGGGGATAACAGTTTTCTCTTCAAATTCCAGTGTGGCTCCTCTTATCAGCTGTAAGATTTCTTGGTCTGTTGTAAGTGATTCCCGTAGGGGCAGAAAATGTTGGAGCCTGCCACCTTGAAACATATCCTTCTCTGTCTCTAATTCTGCCCTTAGCTGTGTGAGACTGTGATAGTAAGCACTTACTACATCGCTGGCTGGCTGAGTGGGTGGAGCTAAACTTGCCAGTTCCTCTTGTTGGCCGTGTTGTGCGCGCGAGCTCGCATGGCTGCGGCTTTGTGTCGGTAACTCGCATGGCCGCCTCTGTACCGAAGCCATTGCCCCGTGTTTCTCTGTCCTAAAAAAGGGTTGCCGCCTCTGTATTGCTGGTTTGTAGATGTTCTATATTTTGTTTTCCCCCCAGCAGCAAGAGTATTGCCCAACCTGTCCATTTCTTTAATTTCTTTGAGTGAAGCAGCCAAGTTGTCACCAAACAACCATTTTGTGACTGGCACAGAATCATTACAAATGCCAGTGATAGAGGGGTGCAAATGTGAGCGAATGGCCTGTCTGCGTCTGAGTGACAGTTGATGCGATGCGTGTCCCAAGAATGCAAGACTGTCTGTGTTCTTTTCAATGGCTGTTTTCATTTTCTTGGATGTCTGTGAGTCCTGAGTATTGTTTGTGTGCTGTCTGTCAAAGCTATTGCTGCTTTTGTCAGTGCTTTTTGCACATGCGAGCTTTGATGTCAGCTCTTCTGGCCTCTGCTGGAAGACTTTTCCAAATTTCAGTGTTGACTCGCGGCACTATCAGCGCTTTGCAGTTTTCTGGCCTTTGATACTTACCAAGCCAGTCTTTCAGTTTGTCCTCTGACAGTCCAGACTGGAAGCGTTTGTTTATGATTTGTGCTAGGGAGGAGTAGACTGGTGGTGCTGTCTCCTCACCATCATCAAGATCTTTATCTATTTCCCCTAGCAAATCTTCGTCAGAGCCGGCTGCTGAGAGCGTGTCATCTACTACCTCCCCTTCAGATTCCGACTCTGACAATTCCTTTGTGCTTTTTGCGTGCAACTTCTTCCCCTTGTGCCGGTTTTCGGAGTCACACTTTTCTACATCATCTGAATCTGAACTATCTGTGACAAAGCTCGCTTTCTTGCTCTGTTGGGCTGTTGTTCACCCGAATGGCTATTTTACGGAAGAAAGATTTTTAACGAAGTTTCTGGTGCGTTTCTAGAAGATGTCATTTAGAGAGATGTGTGAAAAGTTTTTTTTTTTTTTTTTATGACTTGAGTTGATTTTAACGTGGTGACAGCCCTGATGTGGCCCCTTGCGGTCGGCTGGGCTATAAGCAACATTATCTTATCTTATCTTACCCGAATGGCTTTGGCCAGCGATTCTCTGCAGCATGGCTTCAAGTCTATCCAAGTAGCCAGACATTTTTTTGCGTCAAGTAACTGCAGGTCCGTGAATGCCACAGTCGCGGCCTCTTGCCGCTCAGGGCTCTCTTCGGCCATTGCGTCAGTCTCTGCTGACTTTCAGTGTTCAGTCTCTGCTGATCTTTTGTCAGTCTCTTGCTGACTACACGAGGGAATGAGATTGACCAGTCTGCTGGATAACGCCTCTGGTGTCGAGTATAAATTTGGGCAAATTAGGGGCTACTAGTGTGTGAGTCCGTCATAAAATTAGGACAAATCCTGTCGGGTACCGGGCTCACGCATGCACATGCATGCTGTCGGCCGCGTAGCAAGCAGGGAACGAGTGAGGGTGAAAAAAGGATGTTGTATTTACCCCTCAAACTAGGTTATTTTATGTTAAAATAAACAAAATGTGCAAGTATATAACCTTCACTGATTGTTGTTATCAACTGTTTTTCGATTTTATTATTACTGTGTATGGGATCTTTAGTAATTTTGTTGTGTGTCGTGTTCACTGTCCTATCCTTGGCCTGCCTGGGTGCCAACTGACTATTCTTGGCTGACGCGCGCTGATACTCACGTGACTCCGTATGACTGAAGAGAGGCGATAAATAATTCACTTCATCCCTCAATGGTCCCAGGACAGGTTCAGTTTAGTTCACTTCATCCCACAACAGTTCCTGGACAGGTTCAGTTTAGTTCACTTCATGCCTCAACGGTCCCTGGACAGGTTCAGTTTAGTTCACTTCATCCCTCAACAGTCCCTGGACAGGTTCAGTTTAGTTCACTTCATCCCTCAACAGTTCCTGGACAGGTTCAGTTCAGTTCACTTCATCCCTCAATGGTCCCTGGACAGGTTCAGTTCAGTTCACTTCATCCCTCAACGGTCACTGGACAGGTTCGGTTCAATTCACTTCATGCCTCAACGGTCCCTGGACAGGTTCAGTTCAGTTCACTTCATCCCTCAACGGTCCCTGGACAGGTTGGGTTCAATTCACTTCATGCCTCAATGGTCCCTGGACAGGTTCAGTTTAGTTCACTTCATCCCTCAATGGTCCCTGGACAGGTTCAATTTAGTTCACTTCATTTCTCAACGGTCCCTGGACAGGTTCAGTTTAGTTCACTTCATCCCTCAATGGTCCCTGGACAGGTTCAATTTAGTTCACTTCATTTCTCAATGGTCCCTGGACAGGTTCAGTTTAGTTCACTTCATATTGTTTAAAGCCCAGCTGAGCACAAAGGCCGTACCACCGCTCTCACCTCTTCAGAATCAACTCTTTCCATAGATGTTACACACACACACACACACGCACACACACACACACACACACACACACACACACACACACACACACACACATAGAGGCACACGCGCGCACACACACACACACACACACACACACACACACACACACATGCACATGAAGCATACTAATCATTAAAACATACACACTAAAATTGCTTTAAAATCTTTCTTCTGTAAAATTTTAGATCAGATGAAAAATGTTAATCTTTTTCAGGAAGACAAAAATCAAATTAGGATTCAATGGACTTGGCTGTTTAGTGTGTATGGATGACATGATACTGCTTAGGTGTGACCAAGGCATGAATAGAAGCAGAATATGAACAGAATATGACCAGTGGGCTATTGGAAACAGTTTATGTTCTGTTAAATCATCTTTACAGCACAGCAAGAGATCATGAAGACGCTTCATTGTTGAGTGTCCAGTGTCCTAGCAGTGTTACACGGGAGACTAGGCTTCCAGTACAAATATAACAACTTTCTGTGGATCAGGTTGGATGCCATGTTCGCTGATGACATGTCCAGAACATGTGACTATGTCCTGTCTGATGTGACAGTTGCCACGATTCAGCGTCACTCCCCGTCTCTGATAGCATTCGTGGCACGTGAAAGTCATTCATCAGGCTCTTCTGTAGCAGATCTGTGAACCAGAATATCGTCAATGATGATCTGACATCCTTTCAGATGTTCCAGCATTTCCTCCATCTTCCTCTGAAACTCATCAGTTCCAACATTGATACCCATTGCCAGTCGACACATGCAACATTGACTAAAGGGTGTAATGAATGTGCTCAACAACTTGCTTCCTTTGTCCAGGAGTACCTGGTAATATCCTCCAGAAACATCCAGGGTTGTGAATATTTCGGAACCTGCTAATTTAAGTGCAATGTCATGGAGGTTAGGTACCGTGAGATGTGGTCTTAGCACACTCTTATTCAGCTTCTTGAAGTCGATGCAAATTGTACTGTTGTCATTCTTCTTTTTGACTGGAATACCTGGGGCACACTGGTCAGTCAGAATTGTCACTTTCTCTATGATGCCATTCTTCTCCATCTTGTCAAGTTCCTGTTTCACTTTATCATGAATATGGAAAGGAATGCCTCCAGTGGTGGCAACACAGTAAGGTTTGGCGCCATCTCCAAGCACAGACTTGACAGGTGATGTTTTCAGTAGCCCTGTGCTACTAGACATCCTCACCCTCAACGTCATTCAGTCTCTGGATTAACTTGACAGATGATGTTTTCAGTAGCCCTGTGCTAGTAGACATCCTCACCCTCAACGTCATTCAGTCTCTGGATTAACTTGACAGGTGATGTTTTCAGTAGCCCTGTGCTAGTAGACATCCTCATCCTCAACATCATTCAGTCTCTGGATTAACTTGACAGGTGATGTTTTCAGTAGCCCTGTGCTAGTAGACATCCTCACGCTCAACATCATTCAGTCTCTGGATTAACTTGACAGGTGATGTTTTCAGTAGCCCTGTGCTAGTAGACATCCTCATCCTCAACGTCATTCAGTCTCTGGATCAGTCCCATTGACAGGCACACTGCTCTGCTGAGCAGACCACTGCGTGCTGACTGAGGTACCACTGGGTTGTGGAACGTGAACTCTCTGCCATTGTGCGAGACTTCAGCAGTGAACTCGCCTAACATCTTCACTCGTCGTCCTGGTGATTTCAGGTATGCAGTAGTTGATGGGTTAAGTGTAGGTCAGTGTGGTAGTTTTCTATAATCAGGGATTTCAGGTATGCTATAGTTGATGGGTTAAGTGTAGGTCAATGTGGTAGTTTTCTATAATCAGGTGATTTCAGGTATGCAATAGTTGATGGGTTAGGTTTAGGGTTGATGGGTTAGGTGTAGGTCGATAGGGTAATTTCTTGAATCGGTTTCTTTCAAATGGTGACATCAGCTCCAGTGTCGATCTTAAAACCGTCATGTGGTTACCACCACACATATCCAAGTCAACGGTCCAAACTTCTGTGTTTCCAATAATTATTTGTCGAGTTAAGCCAGTATGCGTCCGTTTCCAATTCTTGAAGTGAATTTGGCTTCTTCTTCGTATTGTCCTGGTCATGCGGATGGTTACAACATTATTCTAGCTTGGGTTCCTGGTCATGTTGGCATCGGAGGGAATGAAATGGTTGATCGTTTAGCCAAGAATGCCACAAGAGAGAAACTGTCCAACATTTATATCCCTTGCTCAGATCTGAAACCCAAAATTAATGATTATGTGAGAGACCTCTGGCAGGAGGATTGGAACACACAGACGGATAACAAACTCTTTCAGATCCGTCCAAACCTTAATGAGTTCCTCCCATCTACGTCTGGTGGTCGTAAAGAAGAAACAGTTCTGTGCCGGCTGCACACCGGCCATTCGTATTTTACCCATTCGTACCTTTTAAAGAATGAGGAAGCTCCGTGGTGCATTCCATGTCATGTGCCACTCACAATGAAACATATTCTTTTAGAGTGTTGGGACTTGCACGATGTGAGACACAAACATTTTACAGCAGAGTCCATGAAAATCCTGTTCAGAGATGTCCCGCCTGACGTGATCTTTGAGTTTTTGAGAGAGATTAACATTTTTCATCTGATTTAAGATTTTACGGATGAAAGATTTTTAACGAAGTTTCTGGTGCGTTTCTAGACGATGTCATTTAAAGAGATGTGTGAAAGGTGTTTTTTTTTTTATTTATTTATTTTTTTAAAATGACTTGAGTTGATTTTAACGTGGTGACAGCCCTGATGTGGCCCCTTGCGGTCGGCTGGGCTATAAGCAACATTATCTTATCTTATCTTATCTGCCAAAATCGTTTTTTTCTGCTGACATATTCTGCACTTTTGACCCTTACCTGGACATGGTTCGTCAGTGTGAACGTATCCACATCAAGTACATGTGTTCTTGTCTTTCCCTGTTGCTGGAAAATCTTGATTCCTGGAGTTCCTTCTATGCTGTGGAATTTTCTCTATGGTCACCATCTTGACCACAGCCCCGATGGAAACTGTACAATTCATCGAGGTCAGCTTCACCACTGGCTGCTCGTTCCTTCATTTGTTGCTTGACCATCTCTTGCTGCCTTGTTATTTCCATTGCACATTCTGGGGCCAGATCTGGCATCCACTGAGGCTTTTCCCTGATATGTTGATCATGCAGACCAATCACTAGACTGACTGTCACTTGATCTTCTGGGTCTTTATAATGACACTTAACTCATTCTATACTAGCTATTAATTATCTCCCCTTACTTCCCCTAGAAGCTGACCATCAATATATATTTTTTTGAAAATCATAAAATAAAAATGAATAAACATAAGACTTGTGATTTTTTTCAAGTTATGTTTATAAATGATTGAGAAACCACAAACAATAGAGCAAAGTTATTTTTCTGTTTATTTGGTAATACAGTATGCATGATAAAGAAAATGAGATTTTGTGTGCCATGTAAAAATAGTGGTGGTACACATCCTATGAACAACAAAAAAAAAACTGGTTTTATGCCCTGAATTTATTCAAATGTAAGCAACAGTTCAAGGGCTTCAGTCACATTGTAACAGCGATTTTTAGTGCTTCTTTCACCACGCCTGCTTGACGGAGTAGCAGATGACGCCATGTTGCCACGTCAAGCCAAACCAAGCTGGTGATGTGGTGTTAACGGCATCTGCTAGCGAGCATTCAGCTTGCAAAGCCTAAGTACCAGTACACCTGCACTCTAATTAATATGCAGGAGCTATCTCTAACAAGTAGTTTTGTACCAAAGGTTCGCTCACTTAAGAGAAAAATTCCAAAGCTTTGGACTGCATATGCAGTCTTTGGTATACAAAGGTTGTAAACATAAGGACCGGACGTGTGGTCCCTAGTATACAAAGGTTGTAAACACAAGGACCGGATGTGCGGTCCTTAGTATAGAAAGAGTTAATCACCAGTGACTGTAGTGCTCTAGTAAATTCCTCCACCTTTTCATCAGGAAACTGTTTTCTGCAGTTACACTTCTGTCATGATGACGTTTCTTTTAGGCACAAAATAATCTGACAGTTTCTTGACTGACAGTCAAAGCCTGTATCAGATTCAGAGGGAGTAGCTTCTGAATTCAATTCCAAACTTTTGAAAATCTTTCCAGCTTCTCTTGACCCCATGGCGGATAACAAAGAATCTCTTTGAACATCTGCATCTTCCAGATGGTTCCGTAGCTCTTCTGAATGTTGAAAGTCTTCAGCCAATCTAGCCATTCAGTTGTTTTGAAGGAAAATAGTGGAGGTGAATTGTATCCTGCCATCTCTAAAATGACCCTGAAACTTCTGACACCAACTCAGAATATGATCGATGGGCTAAACGGATTATAGTCTGTAAAATCATCATCACAGCACAAAAGATCGCGAAGATGCTTCAATGTTGCGAGTCTAGCACCCAAGCGACGTTACAAGGGAAACAACTCTTCCAATACAAATGTAACCTCCAAGATAGAGTGTTGCTTCCCTTGATAGTACTTTCACCTGTGGCTAGGTTCAGCACTGATGAGTCGCTATGGCAATGATTTAAGTGTTCATACACCCTTTGTACCTTAAGAATGGATAAATAGAATACTGTTTGAAAGAATGGGCTGAATAAAAGAACTGAGACTAATGCAGAGTATACACAACAGTATTGTTTGACCAGTGACTGACTGATGAAAGCACCAATACATCCTCTCTGCACTTGCCACTGGGTAGAATACTGCTGGGGCCAGGGACAACAAAGGAAGGGATTATGCTTTCTTGCTTCGTTCAATGTCCTCCTCGCTTTTCTTCTTCTTCCATTCTGTGAAGCCGCCCTGGAACCATCATTGAAAAAGTCATTGTACAAAAACAACACTGACACCAACATTGAGAAAGTCATTGTAAAGAAACAACACTGACACCAACATTGACAACATCACTGTAAACAAACAGCACAGAAGTCAACATTGAGAAAGTCGTTGTAAAGAAACAACACTGACACCAACATGGAGGAAGACAGTGTAACAGACAACACTGACATCAACATGGAGGAAGACGGTGTAACAGACAACACTGACACCAACATGGAGGAAGACGGTGTAACAGACAACACTGACACCAACATGAAGGAAGACGGTGTAACTGACACCAACATGGAGGAAGACTGTAAAAAAGACAACACCGACACCAACATGGAGGAAGATAGTGTAACAGACAACACTGACACCAACATGGAGGAAGATAGTGTAACAGACAACACTGACACCAACATGGAGGAAGATAGTGTAACAGACAACACTGACACCAACATGGAGGAAGACAGTGCAACAGACAACACTGACACCAACATTTTTATAAATGACTTGTGAGTTGATTTTAACGTGGTGACAGCCCTGATGTGGCCCCTTGCGGTCGGCTGGGCTATAAGCAACATTATCTTATCTTATCTGACACCAACATGGAGGAAGACAGTGTAACAGACAACACTGACTGTGAACTAAACCAGAGCATCAAAGAACGATGACAGTGAACTAAACCGGTACGTCAAAAAACAATGACAGTCAGTGAACTAAACCAATTCGTCAAAGAGCAATGACAGTCAGTGAACTAAATATGTCAAGGAACAGTGACAAATCCGTCAGTGAACTTAAACCACACACGCACGCACACACACACACACACACACACACACACACACACACACACACACACACACACACACATTCTCTCTCTCTCTCTCTCTCTCTGTCTCTCTCTCTCTCTCCTCTCTCTCTCTCTCTCTCTCAACGCACGTGATACACGGCAACGTCAGCTCCCCCGCAGAGTTTGTAGGCGAAGGCCACCGTGCAGGAAGACATGCCGGAGTTACAGTATGAGGTCAGGGGTGTGCTGAGGCCCATCCCCACCTGCTCCAGCTCTGCAACACACCGCGGAGTGACAAAGAGGGGCAGCACCACGATGACATGACAGAGAGTGAACAGCTGGGGGGGAGGAGGCTGCAAGTCAGGCATATAGCATGACGGATTTAGGGGCAAGGCAAAGGGACCGGGGAAACTCGGAGCAAAGCAGCCGGAGATAAAGCGACGTCAGCAAAGGCAGTGCCATGGAAAGGAAGGCAGAGCAACTGAAGGTTAGACAAAGCAGCAGAAGCAAGGCAATGCAGCAGAAGGCAAAGCAAAGTTATAGAAAGCAGTTTAACGCCAGGGAAGGCAAAGGGACACAAGGCAAAGTGACACAAGGCAAAGGGACACAAGGCAAAGGGACACAAGGCAAGGCAAAGGGACACAAGGCAAGGCAAAGGGACAGAAGGCAAAGGGACAGAAGGCAAGGCAAAGGGACAGAAGGCAACGGGACAGAAGGCAAGGCAAAGGGACAGAAGGCAAGGCAAAGGGACAGAAGGCAAGGCAAAGGGACAGAAGGGAAAGGGGCAGAAGGCAAAGGGACAGAAGACAAAGGGACAGAAGGCAAGGCAAAGGGACAAAAGGCAAAGGGACAGAAGGCAAGGCAAAGGAACGGAAGGGAAAGGGACACAAGGCAAAGGGACACAAGGCAAGGCAAAGGAACAGAAGGCAAAGGGACAGAAGGCAAGGCAAAGGGACAGAAGGCAAGGCAAAGAGGCAAAAGGCAAGGCAAAGAGGCAGAAGGCAAAGGGACAGAAGGCAAGGCAAAGGGACAGAAGGCAAAGGGACAGAAGGCAAGGGACAGAAGGCAAAGGGACAGAAGGCAAGGCAAAGGGACAGAAGCCAAGGCAAAGGGACAGAAGGCAAAGGGACAGAAGGCAAGGCAAAGGGACAGAAGGCAAGGCAAAGGGACAGAAGGCAAGGCAAAGGAACAGAAGGCAAAGGAACAGAAGGCAATGCAAAGGGACAGAAGGCAAGACAAAGGAACAGAAGGGAAAGGAACAGAAGGGAAAGGGACAGAAGGCAAAGGGACAGAAGGCAAGGCAAAGGGACAGAAGGCAAAGGAACAGAAGGCAAGGCAAAGGGACAGAAGGCAAAGGGACAGACGGCAAAGGGAAAGAAGGCAAGGCAAAGGAACAGAAGGCAAGGCAAAGGGACAAGGACAGAAGGCAAGGCAAAGGGACAGAAGGCAAGGCAAAGGGACAGAAGGCAAGGCAAAGGGACAGAAGGCAAGGCAAAGGGACAGAAGGCAAGGCAAAGGGACCAAAGGCAAAGGGACAGAAGGCAAGGCAAAGGGACAGAAGGCAAAGGGACAGAAGCCAAGGCAAAGGGAGAGAAGGCAAAGGGACAGAAGGCAAGGCAAAGGGACAGAAGGCAACGGGACAGAAGGCAAGGCAAAGGGACAGAAGGCAAGGCAAAGGGACAGAAGGGAAAGGGGCAGAAGGCAAAGGGACAGAAGGCAAAGGGACAGAAGGCAAGGCAAAGGGACAAAAGGCAAAGGGACAGAAGGCAAAGGGACAGAAGGCAAGGCAAAGGGACAAAAGGCAAAGGGACAGAAGGCAAGGCAAAGGGACAGAAGGCAAAGGGACAGAAGGCAAGGCAAAGGGACAAAAGGCAAAGGGACAAAAGGCAAAGGGACAGAAGGCAAAGGGACAGAAGGCAAGGCAAAGGGACAAAAGGCAAAGGGACAGAAGGCAAGGCAAAGGAACGGAAGGGAAAGGGACAGAAGGCAAAGGGACAGAAAGCAAAGGGACAGAAGGCAAGGCAAAGGGACAGAAGGCAAAGGGACAGAAGGCAAGGCAAAGGGACAGAAGGCAAGGCAAAGAGGCAGAAGGCAAGGCAAAGGAACAGAATGGAAAGGGACAGAAGGCAAAGGGACAGAAAGCAAAGGGACAGAAGGCAAAGGGACAGAAGGCAAAGGGACAGAAGGCAAGGCAAAGGGACAGAAGGCAAAGCAAAGGGACAGAAGGCAAAGCAAAGGGACCGAAGGCAAAGGGACCGATGGCAAAGGGACAGAAGGCAAAGCAAAGGGACAGAAGGCAAGGCAAAGGGACAGAAGGCAAAGCAAAGGGACAGAAGGCAAGGCAAAGCGACAACAGGGGGTATCGATCCATCGAGATCTACCCTGTTGGAGCTGGGGGGGGGGGGGGGGGTCAACCCATGAAGATCTACCCTGTTGAAGTTGTTGGGGAGGTGTGGGGGCCAATATATGAAGATCTACCCTGTTGGAGTTGTTGGGGGGGGGGGGGGGGGGGTGTCAATACATGAAGATCTACCCAGTTGGAGTTGTTGGGGGGAGGTGTGGGGGCCAATACATGAAGATCTACCCTGTTGGAGTTGTTGGGGCAGGGGGGGGGGGGGGGGGGGGTCAATTTTTAAATCAATGAAGAATTACTCTATCAAATATTGTTTGGGCTTCAATCCTACAATCAATGAGAAATTACTGTCAGATTTCTTGGAGCTTCAATCCTACAATCAATGAGGAATTACTCTGTCGGACTTGTGGGGCTTCAATCCTACAATCAATGAGGAATTACTCTGTCAGACTTGTTGGGGCTACAATCTTTCAGACCAAGAACACCTACCCTGACAGAGTTGTGGGGGGGGGGGGGGGGGGGGGGGGGGGCTTGTTGT
Organism: Conus canariensis; assembly: GCA_033310375.1. Taxonomy (NCBI): domain Eukaryota; kingdom Metazoa; phylum Mollusca; class Gastropoda; order Neogastropoda; family Conidae; genus Conus; species Conus canariensis. The sequence goes on from CM065739.1 coordinate 59,373,247, forward strand.
TGGGGCTTCAATCTTTTAGATCAAGAACACCTACCCTGACGGAGTTGCTTGGGGGGGAAGGGGGGGGGGGGGCTTGTCGGGGCTTCAATCTTCCAATCCAAGAAGACCTACCCTGACGGAGTTGCTGGGGGGCCAACATTTCCTGCTTGTCTTTGTCCACAAGGCGACTGGCTGGCAGACTGGCCGCTCCTTTGATGTGACCTGTGACCCATCCATCATCCACAAATCCATTATTCATCCATCCATCAGGAATCCTTCCACCTTCCATCCGTTACCAGTCCACATGTCATCCGTCAATCATGGATTCGCTAATCTGTCATTCAGCTTCATCCGTCCTTCATCCTCCATCCATCCAATCATTGGTCCACCCATTTATATATCTGTCCATCAGTCTACTCATCTATCCGTCCGTCTATCCATCCAGCCATCAATCCACCAGACCATCCATCCATCCAACATCCATTCGTCATTCATTCCACTCAACCATCAGCCATTCATCCATTAACCCATCAATCATTCATCCATTAACCCATCGATCAGTCATTAATCCATTAACCTATCAGTCATTCATCCATTAACCCATCAATCAGTCATTCATCAATTAACCCATCAATCAGCCATTCATCTATTAACCCATCAGTCAATGATCCATTAACCGATCAGTCATTTATCCATTAACCCATCAGTCAGCCATTCCTCCATTAACCCATCAATCAGCCATTTCTCCATTAACCCATCAATCAGCCATTCATCCATTAACCCATCAATCAGCCATTCATCCATTAACTCATCAATCAGCCATTCCTCCATTAATCCATCAATCAGCCATTCTTCCGTTAACCCATCAATCAGCCATTAACCCATCAATCAGCCATTCCTCCATTAACCCATCAATCAGCTATTCCTCCATTAACCCATCAATCAGCCATTTTTCCATTAACCCATCAATCAGCCATTAACCCATCATTCAGCCATTCCTCCATTAATCCATCAACCAGCCATTTCTCCATTAATCCATCAATCAGCCATTCCTCCATTAACCCATCAATCAGCCATTCCTCCATTAACCCATCAATCAGCCATTCCTCCATTAACCCATCAATCAGCCATTAACCCATCAATCAGCCATTCCTCCATTAACCCATCAATCAGCCATTCCTCCATTAACCCATCAATCAGCCATTCATCCATTAACCCATCAATCAGCCATTCCTCCATTAACCCATCAATCAGCCATTCCTCCATTAACCCATCAATCAGCATTAATCCATCAATCAGCCATTCCTCCATTAACTCATCAATCAGCCATTCCTCCATTAACCCATCAATCAGCCATTAACCCATCAATCAGCCATTAATCCATCAATCAGCCATTCCTCCATTAATCCATCAATCAGCCATTCCTCCATTAATCCATCAATCAGCCATTCCTCCTTTAATCCATGGTTTTTTCAACCTATAGTTCACTCTCTCTTGATCAATCGGGCGTTGGAACTGGGGACGAAAGAAAAATACGCACACAGTCACTTTTTTCTGGAAAAAAAGGTGCCAGAAGGAATAGCCCGTACAAACTGTGTCAGCTTTCAGGAACAGACAGGGAGGCAGGAGAAAGTTGTCAAAAGTCAATAGACGAGTTGTCGGCCCCACCGGCGTGAGAATGCCTCTGCGCGCCGGTCCACAAAGCCGACTTGCAGGCGGACAGTTTTGTCCCGGGAAGACTGAGGCGTGAGCGAAGCAATAGCCATGCTTTGATCTACCGACCTCCTCGGCATTTTTAGTTTTCAGACGTGAAGAAATTCTGTCAACAGGAGAATCAGATTGGGTCCAAAAGTAAGCTCTAGAGTAGGGTCTCCATTATGATTTTAGGACTCAGAGTACATTATGCTTTTAGGAAGCAATCGCTCACTCAAACACACACACGCGCGCGCGCGCGCAAACACACACGCACATATACACGCACGCACGCGTGCTCGCACACACAGTCTCTCTCTCTCTCTCTATCTCTCTCTCTCTCTCTCTCTCTCTCTCTCACACACACACACACACACACACACACGGCACACGGCACACAGAACACGGCACACGATCAGACTGCGTTGAAAAATAAACTCCGATTACATAATGATTGTAGGAAGCGCGCGCGCGCGCGCACACACACACACACACACACACACACACGCGCGCGCGCGCGCGCGCGCGCGCGCGCACACACACTGTGCCACACGGGCACTTCACAGGCGACTTCTCGCGGGGCACAGGCCCGGGTTGAACTGGCCGCACTTGTCCAAAGATCTCGCGCGGCAACGTAGCTTCGGGGGAGAATCCGCGTGATTTCAACGTCGTCCGCTGATTGACAATTCGCTTATTAATACGACTGCAAAGTCCACACAAACTCAGTTTTCAGGAGAGAGGACGAAGGCAGAAAAAGATCACACAAAAAGTCCGTTAGAGGGAAAAAAAAATCCTGTCTACACAGTGACGAGGGAGGAGGACGGAGGGAAGATGGAGAAGGACGGAGGGAGGAGGTTGGAGGGCAACGGTCAGACATGTCGGTTGGTGGCGGTGACACTGGACACGACTGACCCTCATCAAAGCTGGTGTGGGGCCTGGAGTCAAAGAGGACTGACCCTCATCAAAGCTGGTGTGGGGCCTGGAGTCAAAGAGGACTGACCCTCATCAAAGCTGGTGTGGGGCCTGGAGTCAAAGAGGACTGACCCTCATCAAAGCTGGTGTGGGGCCTGGAGTCAAAGAGGACTCACCCTCACCAAAGTTGGTGTGGGGCCTGGAGTCAAAGAGGACTGACCCTCATCAAAGCTGGTGTGGGGCCTGGAGTCAAAGAGGACTGACCCTCATCAAAGCTGGTGTGGGGCCTGGAGTCAAAGAGGACTGACCCTCATCAAAGCTGGTGTGGGGCCTGGAGTCAAAGAGGACTGACCCTCATCAAAGCTGGTGTGGGGCCTGGAGTCAAAGAGGACTGACCCTCATCAAAGCTGGTGTGGGGCCTGGAGTCAAAGAGGACTGACCCTCATCAAAGCTGGTGTGGGTCTGGAGTGGAGAGGACTCACCCTCATCAAAGCTGGTGTGGGGCCTGGAGTCGAAGAGGTTGGGATGACTGGAGGCCAGCACAGAGCTCATGTCCTGCAGACTACGGCGATACTGGGCCCCCTCCCGTGCTGTGAAGTCACCCCACTGAGCCAACAAGACAACCCTCACTGTTTGAGTCAACGATTCAACCCCCACTGTTTGAGTCAACGATGCAACCCCCACTGTTTGAGTCAATGATACCCCCCCCCCCCCAGTCTGAATCAATAATACAATCCTCACAGTGTGAATCAACAATACAACCCTCACAGTCTGAGTCAATAATACAACACTCACTGAGTCAACAAGACTACCCCCACAGTCTCATCTGAGTCAATGATACAACACTCATTGAGTCAACAAGACAACCCCGCAGTCTGAGTCAATGATACAACCATCAATAGTTAACAATACAACCCTCACAGTCTGAGTCAATGATACAACACTCACTGAGTCAACAAGACAACCCCCGCAGTCTGAGTCAATGATACAAGCATCAATAGTTAACAATACAACCCTCACAGTCTGAGCCAATGATACAACCCCCACAGTCTGAGTCAATGATACAACCCCCACGGTCTGAGTCAATGATACAACCCCCACAGTCTGAGTCAATGATATAATATCCACTGAGTCAACAAGACAACCCCCACAGGGTGAGTCAATGATACAACCCTCAGTCTCAGTCTACAATACAACCCTCACAGTCTGAGTCAACAATACAACCCTCACAATCTGAGTCATTGATACAATACCCACTGAGTTAACAAGACAACCCCCGCAGTCTGAGTCAACAACACAACCCTCACAGTCTGAGTCAACAATACAACCCTCACAGTCTGAGTCAACAATACGACCCTCACAATCTGAGTCATTGATACAATACCCACTGAGTCAACAGTACAACCCCCACAGTCTGAGTCAATGATACAACCATCATAGTCTGAGTCAACAATACAATCCTCACAGTCTGCGTCAACAATACAACCCTCACAGTCTGAGTCAATGATACAATACCCACTGAGTCAACAATACACCCCCCCATATTCTGAGTCAATGATACAACCATCACAGTCTGAATGAATGATACAATACCCACTGAGTCAACAATACAACCTCCACAGTCTGAGTCAATGATACAACCATCAATAGTCAACGACCCAACCTCCACAGTCTGAGTCAATAATACAACCTCCCACAGTCTCAGTCAACAATATAACCCTCATAGTCTGAGTCAACAATGCACCCCCCAGTCTGAGTCAGTAACACAACCCCCACAATTTGAGTCAACAATACACCCCCCACAGTCTGAGTCAACAAGACCCCCCCCCCCAGTCTGAGTCAACAATACACCCCCAGTCTGAGCCAACAATACAACCCCCACAATTTGAGTCAACAATACACCCCCTACAGTCTGAGTCAACAACCCCCCCCCCAGTCCGAGTCACCAACACCCCCCCCCCCCAGTCTGAGTCAACAACACAACCCCCCACAGTCCGAGTCAACAATACACCCCCACAGTCTGAGTTAACAACACAACCCCCCACAGTCTGAGTCAATAACACAACCCCCACAGTCTGAGTCAACAACACAACCCCCACAGTCTGAGTCAACAATACACCCCCCACAGTCTGAGTCAACAATACACCTCTCACAGTCTGAGTCAACAACACAACCCCCCCAGTCTGAGTCAACAACACAACCCCCCCCCCCACAGTCTGAGTCAACAACACGACCCCCCCCCCCCCCACAGTCTGAGTCAACAATACAACCCCACAGTCTGAGTCAACAATACACCCCCCCCCCCCCACACACACACACACACATACACACACAGTCTGAGTCAACAATACACCTCTCACAGTCTGAGTCAACAACACAACCCCCCCCCCCCCCACAGTCTGAGTCAACAATGCACCCCCCCCCCAGTCTGAGTCAACAACACAACCCCCCCCCCCCCCCACAGTCTGAGTCAACAACACAACCCCCCCCCCAGTCTGAGTCAACAATACAACCCCCCCCCCCCTCACAGTCTGAGTCAACAATACAACCCCCCCCCCCCCACAGTCTGAGTCAACAACACACCCCCCCCCCTCCCCCCACAGTCTGAGTCAACAATAAACCATGAATCGTCAACAACAATCATTAATAGTCAATAATACAACCGTCTATAGTCAACAATACAACCATCAATAGTCAACAATACAACTAATGATAGTCAACAATACAACCCTCAAGAGTCAACAATACAACCCTCAATAGTCAACAATACAACTAGTTCAGTTCAGTTCAGTGGTTTATTTAATGTCTTCTCATCGCCAGATGTATAATATTAGACATTTATCTTTTTGAAAGAAACATACAAACAAAAAACTCTCCACACTCAACTTATCATCCATGTCAGTACTTTCAAACCCACATCTGATTTATGTATATGTGCATAAGTGAAATACCTTAGTGGTACACAAAATCGTTGATCTTTACAAAAATTTTGCAACCTGTGACTGCATAATAGCCATGGCAATTTCAGCAACATATGGAACCATATCAGACAGTATTGACACTATCAAAGCCAACTACAGAACTACACAAAGATCCTGCACTGCAACCTTCTTCACTACCACAGGAAGACAGGATATCCAAAGACCCTGCATAGCATATTTGTTCACAGCCAAGGAAAGACAACGACACACAGATCCTGCACTGTGTATTTCTTCACAGCCAAGGAAAGACTACACAAAGATCTTGCCCTGTGTATTTGTTCACTGTCATGGAAAGACAATGACACAAAGATCCTGCAGTGTGTATTTGTTCACTGCCACGGAAAGACAACGACACAAAGATCCTGCAGTGTGTATTTGTTCACTGCCACGGAAAGACTACACAAAGATCCTGCACTGTGCATTTGTTCACTGCCACGGAAAGACAACTACACAAGGATCCTCCCCTGTGTATTTGTTCACAGTCACGGGCAGCCAGGACAGCCAAAGGATCGGCCCATGGACTGCATGACACACAGTGTGCAGCATGGGGCGTTCCCCCAAAACAACCAGAGACCTCTGCCGTGCCTGCACAATGTCCAACTTCATCCCTCCCCACCAAAGACAACCTGAGACCTCTGCCGTGCCTGCACAATGTCCAACTTCATCCCTCCCCACCAAAGACAACCTGAGACCTCTGCCGTGTCTGCACAATGTCCAACTTCATCCCTCCCCGCCAAAGACAACCTGAGACCTCTGCCGTGTCTGCACAATGTCCAACTTCATCCCTCCCCGCCAAAGACAACCAGAGACCTCTGCCGTGTCTGCACAATGTCCAACTTCATCCCTCCCCACCAAAGACAACCAGAGACCTCTGCCGTGCCTGCACAATGTCCAACTTCATCCCTCCCCACCAAAGACAACCTGAGACCTCTGCCGTGTCCACACAGTGAGGCTGTCCAACTTCATCCCTCCCCACCAAAGACAACCTGAGACCTCTGCCGTGTCTGCACAATGTCCAACTTCATCCCTCCCCACCAAAGACAGCCTGAGACCTCTGCCGTGCCTGCACAATGTCCAACTTCATCCCTCCCCACCAAAGACAGCCTGAGACCTCTGCCGTGTCTGCACAATGTCCAACTTCATCCCTCCCCACCAAAGACAACCAGAGACCTCTGCCGTGTCTGCACAATGTCCAACTTCATCCCTCCCCACCAAAGACAACCTGAGACCTCTGCCGTGTCCACACAGTGAGGCTGTCCAACTTCATCCCTCCCCACCAAAGACAACCAGAGACCTCTGCCGTGTCTGCACAATGTCCAACTTCATCCCTCCCCGCCAAAGACAACCTGAGACCTCTGCCGTGCCTGCACAATGTCCAACTTCATCCCTCCCCGCCAAAGACAACCAGAGACCTCTGCCGTGCCTGCACAATGTCCAACTTCATCCCTCCCCGCCAAAGACAACCTGAGACCTCTGCCGTGTCTGCACAATGTCCAACTTCATCCCTCCCCACCAAAGACAACCAGAGACCTCTGCCGTGTCTGCACAATGTCCAATTTCATCCCTCCCCGCCAAAGACAACCTGAGACCTCTGCCGTGCCTGCACAATGTCCAACTTCATCCCTCCCCACCAAAGACAACCTGAGACCTCTGCCGTGTCTACACAGTGAGGCTGTCCAACTTCATCCCTCCCCACCAAAGACAGCCTGAGACCTCTGCCGTGCCTACACAATGTCCAACTTCATCCCTCCCCACCAAAGACAACCTGAGACCTCTGCCGTGTCTGCACAATGTCCAACTTCATCCCTCCCCACCAAAGACAGCCTGAGACCTCTGCCGTGTCTGCACAATGTCCAACTTCATCCCTCCCCACCAAAGACAACGTGAGACCTCTGCCGTGCCTGCACAATGTTCAACTTCATGCCTCCCCACCAAAGACAACCAGAGACCTCTGCCGTGTCTGCACAATGTCCAACTTCATCCCTCCCCACCAAAGACAGCCTGAGACCTCTGCCGTGCCTACACAATGTCCAACTTCATCCCTCCCCACCAAAGACAACCTGAGACCTCTGCCGTGTCTGCACAGTGAGGCTGTCCAACTTTATCCTGGGCCACCAAAGGTAACAATGCGGCGGTTGACGTGACGTGACGTGTGTGTGTGTGTGTGTGTGTGTGTGTGTGTGTGTGTGTGTGTGTGTGTGTGTGTGTGTGTGTGAAACGAGATGGCTAGACGAAGTGTGTACAGCACCTTGACCTGGCTGCATGTGGATGACGTGGGGTACTGCAGGCTTTGCCAGCGCTGTAAACCGCCGTTCAGAATGGACACGCTGCGGGCTCCGTACACCTGCAATCAACACACGTCCTTCATTGTCACACACCTGCAATCAACAAACGTCCTTCATTGTCACACACCTGCAATCAACATGTCACACACCTGCAATCAACACACGTCCTTCATTGTCACACACCTGCGACCAACACACGTCCTTCATTGTCACACACCTGCGATCAACACACGTCCTTCATTGTCACACACCTGCGATCAACACACGTCCTTCATTGTCACACACCTGCAATCATTACACGTCCTTTGTCACACACCTGCAATCAACACACGTCCTTCATTGTCACACACCTGCAATCAACACATGTCCTTCATTGTCACACACCTGCAATTAACACACGTCCTTCATTGTCACACACCTGCAATCAACACACGTCCTTCATTGTCACACACCTGCAATCAACATACGTCCTTCATTGTCACACACCTGCAATCACCACATGTCCTTCATTGTCACACACCTGCAATCAACACATGTCCTTTGTCACACACCTGCAATCAACACGTCCTTTATTGTCACCAACCTGCATTGTGTCTGGGAAATATTTCCGGATTATTCAAGAAAATCAATCACAGGAAAAGGAAAGAAAAGAGAGAAAGGGAAAGAAAGAAAAGAAAAGGAAAGAACAGCAAAGCCGGGGAACCGTGGCGCCCTGTCGCTCCATCTCACCATGAAAGTCCACCACGCCCGGCACGACAAGAAGAAACCACAGTTGTCCGAGTCACTGTACAAGATCACGTGACTGTCCTCCTGCACACCGGCTGCGCGGGCAGCCTCTTGGAAGACTTCCGGCGGTGGTAGGTTGCGGGGAAACAACTCGGAGTGGGGTCCCACCATCACATTGAGGTACTGCGCCCCTGGAATGTGGCACCTGCAACACGCGTGTCACGTGCTGAGTTGTGTGGTGCTGTCACATGGAGCGCAATGAAGTGTTCGTTGCACTGGATCTGACTGTGGAGCAACGAACGCTTAACTTGTTCCTTCTTAGAACTGATGTCTGACTGGTAGCTGTGCGGGTAAGACGCCTGCGCAAAGGCCACTTGGTTTTGAGATGCCCGACTATCCAGGTGGTGCACGTTCGAATCCCGGCAGCGCCAAAAAGAAAAAAAAATCTGACAGCGGATGCATCCCGGCCCCCTTACAGTGGCAGTTCATGGTCAAAAGGCCTTCCTGTCAGGCTTTTCCTCCATTGTCTTCCTTACAGTGTCAGTTCATGGCCAAAAGGCCTTCCTGTCAGGCTTTTCCTCCATTGTCTTCCTTACAGTGTCAGTTCGTGGTCAAAAGGCCTTCCTGTCAGGCTTTTCCTCCAGTGTCTTCCTTACAGTGTCAGTTCATGGTCAAAAGGCCTTCCTGTCAGGCTTTTCCTCCATTGTCTTCCTTACAGTGTCAGTTCATGGTCAAAAGGCCTTCCTGTCAGGCTCTTCCTCCAGTGTCTTCCTTACAGTGTCAGTTCATGGCCAAAAGGCCTTCCTGTCAGGCTTTTCCTCCATTGTCTTCCTTACAGTGTCAGTTCATGGCCAAAAGGCCTTCCTGTCAGGCTTTTCCTCCATTGTCTTCCTTACAGTGTCAGTTCGTGGTCAAAAGGCCTTCCTGTCAGGCTTTTCCTCCAGTGTCTTCCTTACAGTGTCAGTTCATGGTCAAAAGGCCTTCCTGTCAGGCTTTTCCTCCATTGTCTTCCTTACAGTGTCAGTTCATGGTCAAAAGGCCTTCCTGTCAGGCTCTTCCTCCAGTGTCTTCCTTACAGTGTCAGTTCATGGCCAAACGGCCTTCCTGTCAGGCTTTTCCTCCATTGCCTTCCTTACAGTGTCAGTTCGTGGTCAAAAGGCCTTCCTGTCAGGCTTTTCCTCCATTGTCTTCCTTACAGTGTCAGTTCGTGGTCAAAAGGCCTTCCTGTCAGGCTCTTCCTCCAGTGTCTTCCTTACAGTGTCAGTTCATGGCCAAAAGGCCTTCCTGTCAGGCTTTTCCTCCATTGTCTTCCTTACAGTGTCAGTTCATGGCCAAAAGGCCTTCCTGTCAGGCTTTTCCTCCATTGTCTTCCTTACAGTGTCAGTTCATGGTCAAAAGGCCTTCCTGTCAGGCTTTTCCTCCAGTGTCTTCCTTACAGTGTCAGTTCATGGCCAAACGGCCTTCCTGTCAGGCTCTTCCTCCAGTGTCTTCCTTACAGTGTCAGTTCATGGTCAAAAGGCCTTCCTGTCAGGCTTTTCCTCCAGTGTCTTCCTTACAGTGTCAGTTCATGGTCCTTCCTTACAGTGTCAGTTCATGGTCAAACGGCCTTCCTGTCAGGCTTTTCCTCCAGTGTCTTCCTTACAGTGTCAGTTCATGGTCAAAAGGCCTTCCTGTCAGGCTTTTCCTCCAGTGTCTTCCTTACAGTGTCAGTTCGTGGTCAAAAGGCCTTCCTGTCAGGCTTTTCCTCCATTGTCTTCCTTACAGTGTCAGTTCGTGGTCAAAAGGCCTTCCTGTCAGGCTTTTCCTCCATTGTCTTCCTTACAGTGTCAGTTCATGGCCAAAAGGCCTTCCTGTCAGGCTTTTCCTCCATTGTCTTCCTTACAGTGTCAGTTCATGGTCAAAAGGCCTTCCTGTCAGGCTCTTCCTCCAGTGTCTTCCTTACAGTGTCAGTTCATGGTCAAAAGGCCTTCCTGTCAGGCTTTTCCTCCAGTGTCTTCCTTTCAGTGTCAGTTCATGGTCAAAAGGCCTTCCTGTCAGGCTTTTCCTCCATTGTCTTCCTTACAGTGTCAGTTCATGGCCAAAAGGCCTTCCTGTCAGGCTTTTCCTCCATTGTCTTCCTTACAGTGTCAGTTCGTGGTCAAAAGGCCTTCCTGTCAGGCTCTTCCTCCAGTGTCTTCCTTACAGTGTCAGTTCATGGTCAAAAGGCCTTCCTGTCAGGCTTTTCCTCCAGTGTCTTCCTTTCAGTGTCAGTTCATGGTCAAAAGGCCTTCCTGTCAGGCTTTTCCTCCATTGTCTTCCTTACAGTGTCAGTTCATGGCCAAAAGGCCTTCCTGTCAGGCTTTTCCTCCATTGTCTTCCTTACAGTGTCAGTTCATGGCCAAAAGGCCTTCCTGTCAGACTCTTCCTCCATGTCTTCCTTACAGTGTCAGTTCATGGTCAAAAGGCCTTCCTGTCAGGCTTTTCCTCCATTGTCTTCCTTACAGTGTCAGTTCATGGTCAAAAGGCCTTCCTGTCAGGCTCTTTCTCCAGTGTCTTCCTTCCAGCTGTGTCCTTGGGATACGAAGCCTGCATCATGTGTATCGTGCATTGTATTGTAGACAATCATGTGTATGGTGTATTGTGTTGGTCGACGTCCTCGGCACATACCTGAGGAACTCTTGCTGGCAGTCCCCCCCCCCTCCCTCCCGCCTACCCCCCCCCCCCCCCCACACACACACAGCACGTGTCTGTCGACGTCCTCAGCACATACCTGAGGAACTCTTGCTGCAGCCCCCCCCACCCCCCCCCCCCCCCCCCCCCCCCCCCCCCCCTCCCCACCTGCACCCGTGGCTGTCGACGTCCCTCGGCACATACCTGAGGAACTCTAGCTGGCAGTCCCCCCCCCCCCCCCCCCCCCCCCCACACACCACAGCACGTGGCTGTCGACGTCCTCAGCACATACCTGAGGAACTCTTGCTGGCAGCCCCCCTCCTCCTCCCCCCCTCCCCCCTTTCCCCCCCCCCCCCCCCCCACAGCACGTGGCTGTCGACGTCCTCAGCACATACCTGAGGAACTCTTGCTGGCAGCCCCCCTCCTCCTCCCCCCCTCCCCCCTTCCCCCCCCCCCCCCCCCCCCACAGCACGTGGCTGTCGACGTCCTCAGCACATACCTGAGGAACTCTTGCTGGCATCCCCCCCCCCCCCCCCCCCACACACACACACAGCACGTGGCTGTCAACGTCCTCGGCACATACTTGAGGAACTCTTGCTGGCAGTCCCCCCCCCCCCCCCCCCCACAGCACGTGGCTGTCGACGTCCTCGGCACATACCTGAAGAACTCTTGCTGGCAGTCCTCGGCACATACCTGAGGAACTCTGGCACATACCTGAGGAACTCTGGCACATACCTGAGGAACTCTGGCACATACCTGAGGAACTCTTGCTGGCAGTCCTTGCTGCTGGACCAGGACACGTCCAGGATGACGATGTTCCCCAGGTCACCCGAGGTTATCTTTCCTTGCAGCCACTCACACGACACCAGGGGGCCCACTTCACTGTCCGCCATGACGACTCTCCGAGTTGTTTCTGTGAAGAGAATACAAGGCTCATGTCAGACAAAGGGACAGAACCCCCACTCCTTTCCATGTCACTGGCACCCCGCCCCGCCCCCCTCCTCCCCTCCCATTTCTTTCCCATCTATTCAGATTTTGCCAGGAGGCGGCCACTCACTGTGGTTGATGTGGGGACGGGAAGATTCCCCCAACCATGCAAGCTTTTATAGCGTTTTGCCAACAGTCACAGCGTGACCACAATATCCACATGGAATATTTCATTAAACAGCGTGACACAATATCGACATGGAATATTTTCACTCACAGCGTGACACCATATCGACATGGAATATTTCGTTCACAGCGTGACACCATATCGACATGGAATATTTCATTCATAGCGTGACACCGTATCGACATGGAATATTTCATTAAACAGCGTGACACAATATGGAATAGTTTTGTAACGATGTTTAAAACGCGCTCCTAGGTGTGCAGTATACCACCTAAGGAAGGCTGGAGGGCAGTTGTATGGAGTACACATACAGGTTTCTCTCTCTCTCTCTCTCTCTCTCTCTCTCTCTCTCTCTCTCTCTCTCTCTCTCTCTCTCTCTCTTCTTCTTCTTCTTCTTCTTCTTCTTCTTCTTCTCTATGCGAGCAGGCACGCGCGCGAACGCCTGTGTGTATATATGTGCGTGCGTATGCGCCTGTGTATGTGCATATGCGCGCGCGTGTGTGTGTGTATGTGAGTGTGTGCGCGCGTGCGATGTACGCATTCGCTGGTGCCTCTGTGTGTGTGTGGGTGGGTGGTGGGGAGAAGAGGGACTGGGGGGGGGGGGAGGGGGGTGCATATGTGTGTGGCCTCAAAGAGCACTCACGCGCGCGCGCGTGTATGTGTATAGTGTGTATGTATTTGTGCGTACGTATATGTCTGCGCGCGCGCGTCTGTGGGTGTATATGTGTGTAAACGCGCGCGCGCGTGTGCGCGCGCGCGCGCGTGTGTGTGTGTGTGTACGTGCCCGCGTGCGTGTGGTGTGTGAAAGAGAGAGAGAAAGAGAAGAGTGTGTGTGTCTGTGGGTGTTCTGATGCCTGTGTGTGTGTGTGTGTGTGTGTGTGTGTGTGTGTGTGTGTGTGTTGTGTGTGTGTGCGCGCGCGCGCGCGCGCAAGCGTCCATAAAGCAAAGAACTTGTTTTGACCTCTGTTTCTCCATACAGTACAAGTTGGGGGGGGGGGGGGGGGGGGGGAGAGCGGTCAATCAGGCCTGGTTGATGACCAGGCAGTCCATTGTGTTGACGACGGCAGCGCGGGGAGGTCAGTGTGGACAATGGTCACTTAAGTTACGCCTGACCTGGTCTGTATAGCACGGCTAACGACTACCGCCAACCGGTAGAAACTACTAGTAATTAAGGAATGTGTGTGTGTGTGTGTGTGTGTGTGTGTGTGTGTGTGTGTGTGTGAGGGGGGGGGGGGGGGGAGATTATTTTACGACAGTAAAAGTATTGGTTTGGTTAGCCATTTTTCATACTTGCCGTTACTATTTCACTAAGCTAGAGAGAGAGAGAGAGAGAGAGAGAGAGAGAGAGAGAGAGAGAAGAGAGAGAGAGAGAGTGGCACTGTCACTGATACTCAATGGCAGCCATGAGCCCCACCCATCATGGCAGCTCCACACACTGCACTGTGGACCTGTCGTCTGACTTCCACCTTGACAGAGACCCACTGGGTGGAATCACTGTATCGATCAGCTCTGATTGTGACAGTTCCACTGCTTGGAATCACTGTATTGATCAGCTCTGACTGTGACAGTTCCACTCCTCAGAATCATTGTATCGATTAGCTCTGTGACAGAGACCAACTCGTTGGAATCACTGTATTGATCAGCTCTGATTGTGACAGTTCCACTCCTCGGAATCATTGTATCGATTAGCTCTATGACAGAGACCAACTCGTTGGAATCACTGTATTGATCAGCTCTGACTGTGACAGTTCCACTCCTCGGAATCATTGTATCGATTAGCTCTATGACAGAGATCAACTCGTTGGAATCACTGTATTGATCAGCTCTGATTGTGACAGTTCCACTCCTCGGAATCATTGTATCGATTAGCTCTATGACACAGATCCACTCCTTAGAATCATTGTATCGATTAGCTCTATGACAGATCCACTGGGTGGAATCACTGTATTGATCAGCTCTAAGACAGAGATTGACTCGTTGAAATCACTGCATCGATTAGCTCTGTGAAGAGATCCACTCGTTGAAATCATTGTATCGATTAGCTCTATAAGAGAGATCCACTCGTTGGAATCACTGTATCCATTAGCTGTATGACAGAGATCCACTCTTTGAAATCATTGTATCGATTAGCTGTATGACAGAGATCGAATCGTTGAAATCACTGTATCGATTAGTTATATGACGGAGATCCACTCGTTGAAATTATTGTATCGATTAGCTCTATGACAGAGATCGACTCGTTGAAATCACTGTATCGATTAGCTGTATGACAGAGATCGACTTCAACGACTTGACGCTGTCATCTTATCAATATTATCAGCACATAAATCATCAACACGTACACATCACCCACGTCTTTACAGCCCCCCCCCCCCCCCCCCCTCCCACACCTTCCCCTCCGTACACTCCCTTCCCCACATCAACTGACACAAAATTACACCAGTAACACTGAGTGAGCAGTGAGCACATGTGATACGTATTGTTAATAGTTAAAAGATAGTGTGAGGGAGAGAGTGAGTGTGTAAATGTGTGTATGCGTGCGGGCGTGTGTGTGTGTGTGTGTGTGTGTGTATGTGTGTGTGTGTGTGTGTGTGTGTGTATGCGTGCGTGCGTGTGTGTGTGTGTGTGTGTGTGTGTGTGTGTGTGTGTGTGTGTGTGAGCGCATCACAGTTTTGTTTTGCTGTTTTTTTGTTGTTGTTTTTTATAATCGAAAATGAAGCGGATATCAAACGGAAAGAAAGTGAATAAGTAATCGGATGTTTCCGTCTCTTTCTCTTGTAGTGTAGATAATTATACATCACCTCGTGGCTCGGCGAATGATGTAAGCCTCCGTGACAGTGCCTTCAGACCAAGCACACAGCGCTGTGCGAACCACTGCAGGTCAACGGGAAGCTACGTGATGCCTGGCAAGCTACGTGAAGCCTGATTCACGGGTCGTTGTGAAGTGACGGCTCCACGTGAAACCCATTTTCCCGTGAATCACGCTTCCTAGGACCACTAAAAATATGCCCCGTGTATTGAACGGAAATTTTCAGTGAGGCAGGGAACAGTCAACAATAAATAACGAACAAATATGGTCGAACTTGCAGCCATGATCAGATCGTAATATTACACGCCCACAGCTCCAAGCCAATACTGCTTAAAGACGCCAAATCGCCCGACACAGAATTGCTGACAAAGAGCACACAAAGCTCCGTGTACTGTCAATGCCGGCTCTGTGTGTGTGTGACTGTGTGTGCGCTGTGCTGTACTGTGCGGTAACTACCTGCTGTCACTGCCTGTCTATGTATTGTCTGTGTTGTGCTGTCACTGTGTATGTCTGTGTGCCGTCTGTGTGCTGTCTGTGTTGTGCTGTCACTGGGCATGTCTGTGGGCCGTCTGTGTGTTGTCAGTGTTGTGCTGTCACTGGGCATGTCTGTGTGCCGTCTGTGTGTTGTCTGTGTTGTGCTATCACTGTGTATGTCTGTGTGCCGTCTGTGTGGTGCTGTCACTGTGTACATCTGTGTGCGGCAGACACCTCTTTGTTATCTGGCATTATGTCATTTGTCTACTGTGTCATTTGTGTACTGTGCTACCACTCTGTGTGCCTGGGCGCCATTGTGTGTCGTCTGTGGGCGTCAACGACTTCTCTGTTTTCACTGCGTGTCATGTGTATGTTGTCTGTGTGCTGCTGACATGATGTCTGTGTCTTGCAGTGTGTTCTATGTTGTCACCGCGTGTCTGTGTGTCATGCAGATGCTGCCGTGTCCCGTGCGGAGTCACTGCAAATCTTTACGCCACCTGTGTGCTGTGGTACGTTTTTCGCCGTTGTCACCGTGTGCCTGTGTGTCATCTGTGTGTTGCTGTGGTGTGTGTGTGTGTGTGTTCTCAGGCTGTAGCGTGTGCGCGCGCATGAGAGTAAGCTCACACATACATGTATGTGGGTGTGATAGGGTTAACGACAATAACAAAACGCAAATATCATGAATCACATCTTACCGGAATGGCTGAGAAAAGGCTGTCAAGTCTGCCACACTAAGGATACTGAGGACGAGTGCTGACTTAGTCACTACTATTGAGTTTAACCTCCGACACAGGCTGGGTGAACGGGACAAGGGAGGGAAGCATGTAGGGCAAAGGAAAGAATTTGACCCGAGCCGCTGTTTTGAGGAAGCGAGAGGTGAACATTGTCGCAGGATGGCGTTTCTGTGTGACCTCTCGCGGCGCGAGTTCCGCAGGCGGCTGATCACCTCATTTCTGTGATTGGTTTGTTTGCAATGGGACGGGTTGGTGAATAACAAGTTACGGCTGTGTTTTGATGACTAGTTAAATGTTACAATTCTATCGAAGCAGGTCACTGTGGCAGTCAATTGTCTGACGTAGCAACAGGCATTTTCAAAGCAAACTGTTCAAGCAAAAGTCCTCATTTTATCGTATCCATATCAAACTTCAAACAGGCAATTTTTTTTTTCTAAGGCAGTCAAATTGTATTCTGCTAGAGAGTTGTCTCTTTCTTGTTGTTGTTGTTCTTGTTGTTTTCCGTATGCTGTCGCCGTCTGTGCAATTCTTTAAGAAATCTAGCGTACCGCTCAGTCAAGAAACGCAGCGAACAGCGTGGCAATGTCAGTGTGTCGCTCAGTGTGATAAGACTTTCCTGGCCAGCCAACTTCAACACTGGTTGCGAGTTTGGTCTTTTCCTTGACTGACTCGTCAGTGTGTGGAGTTTTCCGTGTTCTCACTTCCTTCCCCGTGCAGAGTGCAGGGTGAACGTGAGAAACAGTAGGGGACAACAATAGTGTCCTCTTCTGTAAGATTGAAACACATGTCTTACCACTGGCTAGTGACTGAACGGAGTTAAGCACATCCTCTTTACACCCCCCCCCCCCCACACACACACACACGCACACATACACGTACACACGCACGCACACACACACACACACACACACACACACACACACACACACACACACACACACAGACACACACACACGCACGGACACACACACTCTAACTTAAAATATTTTGGTTACATTGCACAAACTGGTTTGTTCCCCCCTCTCTCTCTCTCTCTCTCTCTTACACACACACACACACACACACACACACACACACACACACACACACACACACACACACACACACACACAACTGTTGCTTCATACTTGCCGGAAGGTTTTTCATATTTAGTAATATCTATATCATTTCAAACCCGTTCGTATTTTCTATCTCCATTTTTAAATTGCCTCCATGTGGGGGCAAATTGAAGAAAAATGATCCTTACTCCTTTTAGCCTAAATAGAAACACGTTTGACTTGAGTTCTCTCTCTCTCTCTCTCTCTCTCTCTCTCTCTCTCTCTCTCTCTCTCTCTCTCTCTCTCTCTCTTTACGCACATGCGTGCGCACGCACTAATACACATGCACACAGAGGAAACAGGTGGAGTTGTTTTGGTCAGTGATGCCCACGTGTCCAGGCGATGCGCGGGCGTCCTTAGAGAGGCAGCGTTCCATGTGCTGGCCTGTCTCTGCGCAACACGTGCATGAAACACAGCTACAGCATAAAGAGTGTCCTCCCTTTGACAGCCACCTGTAGGATGACAGCAAGGGCCACGGGAAACACAGCTACAGCACAAAGAGTGGCCTGCCCTTGACAGCATAAAGAGTGGCCTTCCCTTGACAACCACCTGTAGGATGACAGCAAGGGCCACGGCAACAAAGCTGTGTGCAGCCAGCCTGGGTGTGCCTACAGGGGCTAAGTAAATAAGTACATAAATAAATAAACAAATAAAATAATAAATGAATAAAAAGCCATGGCTGCGAGGGATCGCTGTATAATGGAGCTGACAGCCCCCAGTGGCGCTGGGTTTGTATTGAAATGTCTGTAGGATCTCACATACACGTGGAATGAGCCACCCTCCCCCCTCTTCTCCCTTTTCTCCCCCATACCTTGACACGCTTCGTTCCTCGCTACGAAGAGATTGTTTAGCTGGAATGATATTGGTGAATCTAAGTGATACTTGGACGCGATCGTGACTGTTTCGGTAAATATGTCTTTGAAACTTCACATTTCACATTTTCTCTTGCCACGAGTTTATTCTCTCCATTGATCCCTCTATGTTTTGTGTTCAAAGTGTCACTCTGCTCCGTGATGTGTGAAAGGAAATGTACGTTATACGAAGAAGACTTGCTTTCTGACATGATAAGAGAAATAACAATTCTCTCCAGTGCAGGTCAGAAGGGTGTCAGATAAACGTGTCGTTCATCCCAAAGGCTGGAGGTGTTTTTTTTTTTTCCGTTTCAGTGGAGGAAATGGAATCACGCTATTTATACATGGGTTTGGAGTGGAGTGAGGAGGCACTGACCAGTCAGTCTGGAGATTACAATTAGCGCACTGTTGACGTCTGTTCGATTTAATAGTCAATAATTCCACACGAACATGGGTAAATGAACAAATAGCACACATCCATCAACTTCATATACAGCGCAAACAGCATTACACACCAGTGTTATATGCATCGCAAAACCACAAGAATATACAGCATGTACATGTACTCAAACAATGAGTCAAGAGTCACCACACTTGACACCACATCACAAACCAACCTTACACTTTAGTTTGTCATTTCTGTGAAACGATGACATAGCAAAATAAATTATGCATTTGAAAATGTCCTCACTCGTATTGTCAAAAAAAAGGCATTACATTTTGTTGTACTGTGTTACATTGTGTTGTACTGTGTTACATTGTGTTGTACTGTGTTACATTGTGTTTACTGTGTTGCATGGTGTTGTACTGTGTTACATTGTGTTGTACTGTGTTACATTGTGTTGTACTGTTACATTTTGCTGCACTGTGTTACATTGTGCTGTGTTACATTGTGTTGTACTGTTACATTGTGTTGTATTGTGTTACATCGTGTTGTACTGTTACATTGTGTTGTACTGTGTTACATTGTGTTGTACTGTGTTACATTGTGTTGTACTGTGTTACATTGTGTTGTACTATGTTACAGGATACTGTGCCCCACTGTGTCATGTAGTGATTATTGTATGCTGATGTATTTGTGACGTATTTTCTACCTTACAACATTGTATTGAGCCCCATTACCTTGCACCGTACTGTGGCTTTTGTGTTCTGTTATGCACGACTGTGTGACATGATACTGCGTCATGTTGTATTGCACTACGTTGTTATCTACTTTATAACGATTGTCACAATGTATTACAATACTACAGAGATGCATCACACAAAGCATATTGCTGCACTACACTGTGACATTACACTTTTAGTGTATAGCAATAGCGGGTCGTAACGTATGCATGCTATTGTAATGCGTTTCAGTATTCAGTGTCATATACATTGCATTATGTTGCATTGCAGTACACCGCATTATATTGGGTTGTAATTGTATTCGTTTTGCCGTGTTATATTGCATAATATTCCAGACATCGAAGGGAAATCTTTGGTCCGTGCGGTTCTCAAAAGATTGCAGTTTTCTCGCTGCCCGCATCAATCCCTTCTCAGTTCGTGTCCAGACCTGAAATTTACCGCAGACATGAACTCGATCACTGCTGCCGGAGAGGAACCGAGAGCAGAGACAGCCAGTATTGGAAGTCATCATCGACCTGACAAAGGCTTTTGACCCGGTCAGCAGGAGGAGAGTCTTTTCCACAGGATCAGCTGACCCTCAAAGCTTCTCCACATCCTCAGTTCCTGTCATGGGGACGCGAGAGGCACCATCCAAAACGACGGCTCAATAGCAGATTCCTTTCAAATCAGCAACGGAAAGGAATGAAGCAAGGTTGTCTGTTCGCACCTACCTTCTTTGGCATGTTTTCACTGCTCATTGCCGATGGCACCAATCACTTCTGAAAATGATGTGTCTGCTTCAACAGGAAGCGCGGAAACATGTTCAGCATTGCATACCATGCGTGAACACTAAACGTTGGCGGGAGTGCTGTTTAGAGATGATACTGCATTGAAAACATAACAAGACAATCAGCAGTTTCGCACTTTCATACAGACACTTTCGTGTGACTATCAGCATTGATAATAAGGCAGTTACGGGTCATGACGCTGGCACTGTCCGAATTAATCCCATTGGTGACCAGGTTGATGAAGTGTCCGAATGAATCCCATTGGTGACCACGTTGATGAAGTGGTGAACGGGTTCTCACAGCTTGGCTCCTCTCTGTCCCACAGCACCTCTCTCCGAACCCAAGTGAACGTGGGCATGGGTAAATACAGCAGCAATGTCACGGATTGCCACCAAGGAGTGGGTGGACGCCAGGCTGACCATCAATACCATGATGAATGTATACCACGCTTACGTGCTCAACACATTCTCCGTACTGTAGAGAGTCATGACGACATATTCTAGACACGAACATCGATTCAACACGTTCCAACATCATCGGAAGACCACACCCAATGAAAGACATTCTGGCACGAGCGAGAATTCCAGGTCTCTTTGCGCTGCTGGCCGCCAGTTGCCGTCGATAGCCTGATCCTGTAAGTGGCATTGACACCGGCCGACCCCCCTCCCCCAAGATGTGCGGAATGGAGAGTTACAGTGAGCTTCAAGGATGTCCTCAGACAGTAAGGCATGGAGGCCAGCCACATCACCTCAACAGACTGGGAAGTCTTGGCGACTGACCGCAGCCAGTGGACACAAGCCAGCAGGGACTGACCACAACCAGTGGACACAGGCCATCAGGGACTGACCACAGCCAGTGGACACAGGCCATCAGGGACTGACCAGTGGACACAGGCCATCAGGGACTGACCGCAACCAGTGGACACAAGCCAGCAGGGACTGACCGCAGCCAGTGGACACAGGCCAGCAGGGACTGACCGCAGCCAGTGGACACAAGCCAGCAGGGACTGACCGCAGCCAGTGGACACAGGCCATCAGGAACTGACCGCAGCCAGTGGACACAGGCCATCAGGGCTGGTAGGACGGGGACTGACCAGCACAGGATGCTAGGGGTTGCAACTTCACCACAAAGTGACCATGCCGTCACTGCGGATACGGCAATGCCAGCACGGTACATGTCATTGGCTGAACAGCAATGTGCTGGGATTGTGTCCCGGAACACAGCAATGCCAGCACAGTACATGTCACTGGCTGAACAGCAATGTGCTGGGCTGCTTGCTGTAATGCATGGGGTTGAACTGCTCGCTACCATTGTAGTAGACGTTGTCACATCGTCTTATTCTGCGTGCTACTTTTTTGCATTTTATTATACTATTTCCTGTCGTGCTGTATTGTATTTACTGCATGATTGGCTTAAAAAAATTAATTATAGCTTTTTTGTGTTTCATCTTCCATTGTTGTATGTTGAACGGTATTGATTACTTAAACTCTATTTCGTTGTTGTTTTGAATTGCTCATTTTGTGTTGTGCTGGACGGCAAATACAATGCTGTGTTAACGAATGGACGTTTACAACCTGGACAACAAAACAATGGTGGGTTACAAAAGGTCATCTTCTTCACCAACCATCCAACCCCTAAATCCGTCAGCTGAGAGAAGCATGAACGTCACACGCACTCTGACACTGCCCAACAGCGGGGAGGACCTTGTGACAGAGCACATCTCTGGGGACTATTGGGGAACAACACGGAGAGACCGAACCTTCTGATTTACAACACAGAACATTGGGAAAACGGGATTTTGACAGTCATCAGACAGGAAACATGGAACACAGAAAATTAGGTATTGAATGTGGACTGATAATACTGATTCTCTTACAACATGGAGACTCCTGGAAAGACGTCACGAGGGGATCAAAAACCCAGCCAACGATAGAGAAAAGCCTGCCGATAATGGCCTCCCTGGTACCTGCATGGTCTGAGGTCCGTGCTTCATGCTGATCTGGAAGCTCCTCTGGTCTCTACTGGTAGACGACATCAGTACCAGCACAGTGGAATCAGTGGAGGCCCAAATCAACACGCACTCAAGGAAGTGGCAAATGACTTCTCCCTGCTATCCACCCTGAAGGAGCACAAAGATAGAAGTGGACTAACCATGCGTCAGCACTCAGGAGACAAGGTCATGAGATGAATCTAGCCCAGGCTGAAAACAAGCAGGAAATGTACAGCTCGGGAGGCAGTGGACGTGGCTGAGCAAACACCTGAAGATCAAGGCAAGAACAGGACACACACAAACCCACAGACAGGCATTGGAATCAACAGGAAGGAAGGTGTGGTCGTGGGTCAATAACAAGGGAACTGAAGAAAGAAGAGGATTCCAAAACAATCCAGGATGGGAAAAAAGGAACGATGTACCCGACAGGTGGCCACAAGTCATGGTCTGGAACAGCTATGACAAGCCGAGCATGGACGTGGGTTTTGCTGGATGAGGTGGATGACTGGGAGTGCACAGCAGACCCTCAAATATCGAAAAACCATCTAGAGATCCTCAAGGAGAGTGGCATGAAGCCGGAGATACTATTCCACACAGATTCATCAAAACGAGCGATTCTTACTGAACCCAGAATGGTGGAAGCTCATATCTACGATATAACATTCCACACAGATTCATCAAAACGAGCGATTCTTACTGAACCCAATGTGCAGTCAGGAAAGCAGAATGGTGGAAGCTCACATCTACGGCACTGAGAAGTGGGTGTGTGCCAGTCTAGCCGGCAGCTTGAGGAAATCTGGCTTCGGAGCCAAGGTCCTCGCCACAGAAGTGGTAGTGAGACAGTTCGTAGGCTCATTCGCTGATGATCTCATGAAACAGGTCTCTGGGGGAGAAAGAAACCAGAGCCTTCAAGGCAATAGCAGAGGCGACGGACAGCAGTCCCACCTGGACCAGGTCCAGGAGGAACACACGACAATTTCATAAGACTTTGCCAACCTAGGGCAGGTGACCAAAGGCTGTGAGGATATGACATCCGGCTGTGTGGGTAAGACATCCGGCTGTGAGGATAAGACATCCAGCTGTGAGGGTAAGACATCCGGCTGTGAGGGTAAGATATCTGGCTGTGAGGGTAAGACATCTGGCTGTATGGGTAAGACATCCGGCTGTGAGGGTAAGACATCCGGCTGTGAGGGTAAGACATCCGGCTGTAAGGGTAAGACATCTGGCTGTGTGGGTAAGACATCCTGCTGTGTGGGTAAGACATCCCGCTGTGCGGGTGAGACATCCGGCTGTGAGGGTAAGACATCCAGCTGTGAGGGTAAGACATCCGTCACAACGTGCCCCACCCCCCTGAAGGTACGGATCGTATCGCGGCAGACCCCACAAAGCTTCCGGCAGCAGAGTGGCTTGTATGAGTTAGGACCTGGATGAGGCCCGGCCCCCTTATGACGTAAAGAGTTCAGGTCCGAAACATTTGTATGAGGGGGGTTTCTTCTTTGAAGACCTTTTGTCTGTACAGCTCTTCAAAGAATTTCTTCCTACTGGAAAAGATGAATCTTTGGTATTGTTGCAGATCACAAACATGGAGAAGAGGAATGTTGGAGTATATCACAATCATCACACATGGAAAAACGGGAACGTCTGGTATATATCACAGACATTAACAATGGAAAAAGGGGACATGTGGTATGTGTTACAGACATTAAAGATGGAAAAGAGGAACGTGTGGTGTATATTACAGACATTAAAAATAGAAAAGAGGAACGCCGGCTATGTATTACAGACATTAAAAATGGAACAGAGGAACATGTGGTATGTGTTACAGACATTAAAGATGGAAAACAGGAACGCCGGCTATGTATTACAGACATTAAAAATGGAACAGAGGAACATGTGGTATGTGTTACAGACATTAAAGATGGAAAACAGGAACGCCGGCTATGTATTACAGACATTAAAAATGGAACAGAGGAACATGTGGTATGTGTTACAGACATTAAAGATGGAAAACAGGAACGCCGGCTATGTATTACAGACATTAAAAATGGAACAGAGGAACATGTGGTATGTGTTACAGACATTAAAGATGGAAAAGGGGAACGTGCGGTATATATTACAAACATTAAAATCGGAAAACAGGATTGTCTGATATATATCAGAGACATTAAAAATGGAAAACAGGAACGCCTGGTATATTTAAAAGACATTAAAAATGGAAAAGAGGAAAGTCTGGTATATATTACAGACATTTATAATGGAAAAGGGCAACGTCTGGTATACCTTGTAGACATTAAAACTGCAAAAAGAGAAAAGTCTGGAATATGTAATAGACATTAGAAATGGAAAGAGGAACGTCTGGAATATATAACAGACATTAAAAATGGAAAAGAAGAACGTCTGGTATATATTGCAGACATTAAAAATGGAAAAGAGGAACGTCTGCTATATTTAAAAGACATTAAAAATGGAAAAACGAACGTTTAGTATTTATTACAGGCATAAACAATGAAAAAGAGGAACGTCTGAAATTTATAACAGACATTAAAAAATGGAAAAGGTGAAGGTCTGGGATATATCACAGACATTGAAAATGGAAAAAAGAAACGTCTGAAATATATAACAGACATTAAAAATGGAAAAGGTGAAGGTCTGGGATATATCACAGACATTGAAAATGGAAAAGAGAAACGTCTGAAATATATAACAGACATTAAAAATGGAAAAGATGAAGGTCTGGGATATATCACAGACATTGAAAATGGAAAAGAGAAACGTCTGATATATATCACTGACTTTAAATATGGGGAAAAAATGGTAATCTGGACAATATCACAGACATCGCAAATGGAAAAGAGGAACGCTTTGTGTTTGTCACACACACTGCACATGGACAAGAAGAAACTCCGACGCTGATCATAGACATTAACTTCTAATGTCCTGGCTCCGAATAAATCACATCTCATCCATGTCAAATATCGTTTAAATAATCTATGCAAATTACACACTCTTCTTAGTACATAACGAACAACACGCCCGACACAAAGCACGGTCAGTCAGTCTGTCTGCCAGTCAGTCTGTCTGTCTGTCTGTCTGTCTGTCTGTTTGCTACCAATCTTTCATATAACGTGTGGAGTATATGCTAGTTAGAAACGTTGGCATGACTATTTAATATAACCGTATGCAACGTGTTAACAACCAATCATACAAACACAAAGAAACAGTGTAAAAGTATATACTATGCGACAATGTCTTAGTAACAACAGCAGCAGCATATACAGTGGTGTTGACGTTAGCTGCATATAGGACACTTTTCTGACCTCCCCCCCCCCCCCCCAATGCCCCCAACCGGAACCCCTCACTCCCTACGCGCACGCACACACGCATGCACATACGCGCACACACACACACACACACACACACACACACACACGCACGCACGCACGCACGCACGCACGCACGCACGCACACACACACACACACACACACACACACACACACACACACTGACAGTGACCGCACAAGCAGTTCACTGTCCTAATATATTCCTACACTATCGGTCAAAGTGAAGCCGATTTCAGACATACCATTGCTGTTATTCGTCATGCTTTGTTTCCCTGCAGTTCAGTTTTTAAAATGAATTTTTAAAAAGCCATGGTGACAAAAAAGCTACAAACATAATTCATCGTCAATGGCTAGCTAAATTCAATACAGAACATTCACTGGTCATGGCTAGATACAGACAATACAGAATTTTCATCAGTCATAGCCAGCTAAAGACAATAGAGAACATTCACTTGTCATGGCCAGATACAGACAATACAGGATTTTCATCAGTAATAGCAAGCTGAAAACAATACAGAACATGCATCAGTCTTTACCAGCTAAAGACAATACGAACATTCATCAGTCATAGCCAGCTAAAGACTAAATAGAACATTCAACTGTCATAGACAGCTAAAGACAATAGAACATTCATCAGTCATCGCTAACTAAAGACAATATAGGACATTCATCAGTCAATGCTAAATAAGGACAATATAGAACATTCATCAGTCATCGCAACTAACGACAATATAGAAAATTCATCAGTAATCGCAACTAACGACAATATAGAACATTCATAAGTCATAGCCAGCTAAAGACAGTATAAAACATTCACCAGTCAGCCAGCTAAAGACTCTACAGAACATTCATCAGTCACAGCCAGCTAAAGACAGTATAGAACATTCATCAGTCATCGCAACTAACGACAATATAAAACATTCATCAGTCATCGCAACTAAAGACAATATAGAACATTCATAAGTCATAGCCAGCTAAAGACAGTATAGAACATTCATCAGTCAGCTAGCTAAAGACTCTACAGGACATTCATAATCCACAGCCAGCTAAAGACAATATAGAACATTCATCAGTCATAACAAACTAAAGACAATATCATAGAACATTCAACAGTCATAACCAACTAAAGACAATACAGAACATTCATCAGTCATAACCAACTAAAGACAATATAGAACACTCATGGATGCCCAACTTCATCCTTCACTGGACTAATCTGTCGGTCACAACCTACATGCCATGTTTGACCCACGTGGTAGTGGCCACCAGCCACTGTCCCTGCTCCTAATCCTGTCAATCTTGACATGTCAGGCTTCAAGCATCAAGACGTGTGTTCCACTACACACACACACACACACACACACACACACACACACACACACACACACACACACACACACACACACATTTCATTGTCAGTTGTTTAATATCTGTAGTCGATCCTAAAACCTAAAAAGACACAAGTGTTTTGTTGCCAGTTTCGAATAACAGCATCTCAAGCTGAATTAGAAAGTAAATATATGAGTGAGAGAGAAAAAAAAAGCGAGGAAGTAGGAGAGTAGGGATGGGGGAGGTAGGGATCACAGCGTCACAGAGGGTGGAGGAGAGTGAGGGAGGGCGGGGATGGGGGTGGGGACAGAAGGGGACTTCGAGGAAGGGGTGGATGTCAGAGGAAAGCTGCTCAGTGCAGGCCAATACATGCTGCTGCTGATGTCGCTTTTGCTGCTGCTGCTGCGGCTGCTGCTCCTCCTCCTGTTGAAGCCGCTGTATCTGCTGCTGCTGTCGCTGCTGCTTTTCCAATGCCGCTGTTCCTGTAGCTGCTGCTGCTGCCGTTGCTGCAGTCCTAATGCCGCTAATCCTGTTGCTGCTGCTGCTGCCGGGTGGGGAAGGAGGTAGTAGAAGAATAAAGGAGTTGTTCCCTTTTCATTGGTATGTATCTGAAAAGCCAAACATCATGAAATGAGGGAGGATGAAGAGTCCTGGGAACTCAGTTTGGTGAACAGAGCTGCCTTGTTACATCAGTTTGGTGAACAGAGCTGTCTTGTTACATCAGTTTGGTAAACAGAGCTGTCTTGTTACATCAGTTTGGTAAACAGAGCTGTCTTGTTACATCGGTTTGGTGAAAAGAACTTTTGTTTTTTATCAGTTTGGTGTAAAGATTTGTTGTTTTATATCAGTTTGGTGTCAAGATTTGTTGTTTTATATCAGTTTGGTGTCAAGATTTGTTGTTTTATGTCAGTTTTGTGAAGCAAACTGTCTTGTCATGGCCGTTTGGAGAAAATACTTGTTGTGTCAGTCTGGCAAAATAAGACCTTGTTTAACTGCAAACGATCACCACAAAACACAGGAAAAAAAAACCTTTTTATGAGAAGCTTGCATCTGTGCCAGTCTATGTATAACAGCATCTCTGTGATTGTAATAGTGCTGAGCAACTAAAGATGTAACGGAGTCAAGATATATCAACACCAACAGGAAAGATTGATGGGATATTTGAGTGATACCGAAAACATTGGTTGAGTTAAACATGATGGGTTAAAAACAAACAACAGTGAAAACAAAAATGAAGAAGAAGAACAAGAACAAGAAGAAGAAGAAGAAGGAGAAGAAGAAGAAGGAGAAGGAGGAAGAAGAAGAAGAGGAGGAAGAAGAAGAAGAGGAGGAGGAAGAAGAAGAAGAAGAAGAGGAGAAAGAAGAAGAAGAAAAGAAGAAGAAGAAGAAGAAGAAGAAGAAGAAAACTATCACCAGCTTCAACATTCCTGTCAAGAGTTCGTCGTGGAGAAAACAAACACATAACCAACAAACAAACATGAACTGTTATCTTTTATCAAGAACACTGTGAAAGAGAGCTGTCCATAGTATCGTGAACAAGTTGCTGCCCACTAGATTGTGTTCTCACAACGATAAACCAAGCAACACGTCTATGTTGAAGAAAACATCTCTTCTGTAAATGTCTGTCTGATCTCACACACGCACGCACACACGCACGCACCTTTGCACACGGGCACATAAACGCACAAACACACGCACGCACGCACGCACGCACTCACGCACGCACCCTTGCACACGGGCACTTAAACGCACAAACACGCGCGCGCGCGCGTGCGCAGTACACACGCACACACATACATACACATTTACGCACGCACGCACACATGCACACACACACACACACACACACACACACACACACACACACACACACACACACACACTTGCTGCAAAGTGTGTCGGTATGTATGTGTGCTTGGAACAGCAGCATTGTTTTAATTCATGTTTGTTGCGGATTTACCGTTTAGGTAATTGGCTTTTTGCTTTGCATCCCCTCCTCCCCCCCCCCCCCCCCCCCTCCCATGTCATCAGGGCTGTATAGCTATGACATTAAAATGTTCAATGTTCAGTGTACACACACACGCACGCACGCACGCACGCACGCACGCACGCACGCACGCACACACACACACACACACAAACACACACACACACACACACACACACACACACACACACACACACTGGTAGATAGGAGCAGTTTGTTTACTAATTGGCTGCCCATCACTATTGTCAATGAAACACAGTGTCCGGTAGAGTATCGGCACTCTCCACTTGAACTCTTGTCGTTACAACCCTCTCCTATTGCCTTCCCCAGACTTCGCATCATGAACGTAATGTATTGTCTGAAGAGGTAGTAAGGTGACCGGATCTTAGTCCCATTCTTCACTTCAGTTTACCTCACTCTTGACAACCAATAAACGTCACGAACAGGAAGGAAATTAGACACTTTAACAGCGTGTTTCCATAAAGCAGTAGTGAAGTCACGTTTAACATCAAACAGACATACTGGTGGGGAGGAAACAGTGGGGGGGGGGGGGGGGGGGGGTGGAGAGTGAAATAGCTTCTTCTCTCAAAAGTCCATGTTGAAACGTAATTCTGGTCTGTTTGTCTGTTAGACTGCTGCCAATCGCCGCCCTTCCCTTCCAACTCTGTCCCTCGTTCCATCATCATCATCATCATCATCATCATCATCATCATCATCATCATCATCATCATCATCATCATCACCATCATCATCAACAGCAGCAGTAAAAGTAGCAGAGGCAGCTGCAGCAGTACCATCAACGTCATCAGCACCATCAACATCATCATCCAGATTACCATCACTGTTGTCCTGATCACCACAACTTACCCAGGCCAATGTGCGGACCCCTTTCAGCAGTCTGGCTTTCTGGCTCAGTGCACTTTGGCTCTGTTTTGGAGCGATGCTGAAGTGCCCGAAATCTGTGGCAACATGACGTCACCTTGTGTTCACATTACAACCTCACTGACTGACATAGCAATAACATAATTATCTTAACTTGACCTTGGAGCACTATGAGTGATCTGCTGCTTACGTCATACCCGTCCTTTCTTTTAGCCTCTTTTCAGCCACGGCGTGCAAACCTGATTATAAAGCTGTATGGTGCGGATGCCATTTGGCGCCACCACACACTGATTATAAAGCTGTGTGATGCGGACACCATTTGGCGCCACCCCGCACTGATTATAAAGCTGTGTGATGCGACACCATTTGGCGCCACCCCGCACTGATTATAAAGCTGTGTGGTGCGGACACCATTTGGCGCCACCACGCACTGATTATAAAGCTGTGTGGTGCGGATGCCATTTGGCGCCACCACGCACTGATTATAAAGCTGTGTGGCGCGCGGATACCATTTTGCGAACACCACGCACCGATTATAAAGCTGTGGTGCGGATACCATTTGGCGCCATCACGCACTGATTATAAAGCTGTGTGGTGCGGACACCATTTGGCGCCATCACGCACTGATTATAAAGCCGTGTGGCGCGGATACCATTTGGCGCCTCCATGCACTGATTATAATGCTGTATGGTGCGGATACCATTTGGCGCCAGTACAGACTGATTATAAAACTGTGTGGTGCGGATACCATTTGGCGCCAATACAGACTGATTATAAAGCCGCATGGTGCGGATACCATTTGGAGCCACCACGGACTGGTGTGGTGCGGATACCATTTGGCGCCACCACGGACTGGTGTGGTGCGGATACCATTTGGCGCCACCACGGACTGGTGTGGTGCGAATACCATTTGGCGCCACCACGGACTGGTGTGGTGCGGATCATTTGGCGCCACCACGGACTGGTGTGGTGCGGATACCGTTTGGCGCCACCACGGACTGGTGTGGTGCGGATACCATTTGGCGCCACCACGGACTGGTGTGGTGCGAATACCATTTGGCACCACCACGGACTGGTGTGGTGCGGATACTATTTGGCGCCACCACGGACTGGTGTGGTGCGGATACCATTTGGCGCCACCACGGACTGGTGTGGTGCGGATACTTTCTGGCGCCACCACGGACTGGTGTGGTGCGGATACCGTTTGGCGCCACCACAGACTGATTAAAAATCTGTCTAGTGCATGCCACAAAGCGAACAAAGTGGACGCCGTTGTCTCTGTCGCACATAACAAAAGAAAAATAATAGTGCAAAAAATACTAATGGGAGTGAGGCAGGGAGGCGGTACAAAAAGCCACAAATCAAAGCCGACTTTTTGCCCATGTCTGAGTGACCTTTATCATCTTGTACCATGGCTCATCTACAGGATAAAGATGTTCTACAAGAAAATTGTGCACAGGTTTGATAGATCTTGTGACAGATCATCCTGTTGAAAACACTGGTCACAGCGTTTGACTGGGATCAAATGCATTATGCTATCTGATCTGTGCATAGTATACTTTAAGGCAACCATTTAGAAAAGGTCAAATACAGGTAAACGCATGAAATAGGAAAAGTGAATATTCGACAAGTGTATCTTCTTCTGACGTTGCAAATACTCCACTTAAACTGCACCAAACACTATATATTACTCTACACAAAATGCGCAGAACACTATGTATTACTCCACATAAAATGCACCCAACACTATATATTGCTCCACATAAAATGCACCAAACACTATATATTGCTCCACATAAAATGCGCCCCACACTATATATTGCTCCACATAAAATGCACCAAACACTATATATTACTCTACACAAAATGCGCCGAACACTACACATGTAAAATGCACCGAACACTACACATTCTACAAAATGCACCGAAAGCTACACATTACTCTGTATAATATGCACCCAAATACTACACACTACTCTATGAAATGCACCGAACACTACGCCTTATTCTATATGAAATGCAATATATATATATATATATATATATATATATATATATATATATATTATATATTACTCGATATAAAATGCACCAAACACTTCACATTATATGAAGTTCGCCTAACACTATACATTACTCTATATGACATGCGCCAAACTTTACACACTACTCTATACTAAGTGCACTAAAGACTACACATTACTCTACATGAAGTGCACTAAAGACTACACATTACTCTACATGAAGTGCACCAAAGTCTACACATTACTCCACATGAAGTGCACCAAAGACTACACATTACTTTACATGAAGTGCACCAAAGACTACACATTACTCGACATGAAGTGCACCAAAGTCTACACATTACTCGACATGAAGTGCACCAAAGTCTACACATTACTCTACATGAAGTGCACCAAAGTCTACACATTACTCTACATGAAGTGCACCAAAGTCTACACATTACTCTATATGAAGTGCACCAAAGTCTACACATTACTCGACATGAAGTGCGCCAAAGTCTACACATTACTTTACATGAAGTGCCGACAGGTCAGATACGGACAGACAGATGTGACATGAATGCCGACAAGTCAGATGCGGACAGACAGAGGACATCAGTGCCGACAGGTCAGATGCGGACAGACAGATGCGGACAGACAGATGGCGACAGGCCAGATGCGGACAGACAGATGGCACGATGTGAACGACTCACGTTAGCCAAATCCTCACAGCTGTCCCTGCTGGTGCTGAGGTCCAGGCGGAAGGAGGTGTTGGGGGAGGGGCGGTAGGAGGGGAACTGGGCTTCCGTCCGACTGAGGTCCAGTGCGTCCACCTCCAACTGCCAGTGACCACACCAATCGGTCCGTGACCACACCACAGAGCCAGTGACCACACCACACAGTCAGTGACCACACCACACAGTGACCACACTACGCAGTCAGTGACCACACCACACAGTCAGTGACCACACCACACAGTGACCACACCACACAGTGAACACACCACACAGTGACCACACCATACAGTCGGTGACCACACCACACAGTGACCACACCACACAGTGACCACACCACACAGTCAGTGACCACACCGCACAGTGACCACACCACACAGTCAGTGACCACACCACAGTGACCACACCACACAGTCAGTTACCACACCACACAGTGACCACACCACACAGTCAGTAACCACACCACACAGTGACCACACCACACACTCAGTGACCACATCACACAGTGACCACACCACACAGTGATCACACCACACAGTGACCACACCAGACACTCAGTGACCACATCACACAGTGACCACGCTTCACAGTGACTACACCACACAGTGACCACATCACACAGTGACCATACCACACAGTGACCACACCACACACTCAGTGACCACACCACACAGTGGCCACACCACACAGTCAGTGATCACACCACACAGTGACCACACCACACAGTCAGTTACCACACCACACAGTGACCACACCACACAGTGACCACACCACACAGTCAGTGACCACACCACACAGTGACCACACCACACAGTGACCACACCGCACAGTCAGTGACCACACCACACAGTGACCGCACCACACAGTGACTGCACCACACAGTCAGTGACTACACCCACACAGTCAGTGACATAGCTGGACGTTCACCCAGTCCTTCAGCCAGTGGCCATGCAGTCTGTGTACTGCCCTGTAACCCACTTACTTCATGCAGTCCATGTACTGCCCTGTAACCCACTTACTTCATGCAGTCTATGTACTGCCCCTGTAACCCACTTACTTCATGCAGTCCATGTACTGCCCTGTAAGTAACCCACTTACTTCATGCAGTCCATGTACTGCCCCTGTAACCCACTTACTTCACGCAGTCCATGTACTGCCCCTGTTACCCACTTACTTCATGCAGTCCATGTACTGCCCCTGTTACCCACTTACTTCATGCAGTCCATGTACTGCCCTGTTACCCACTTACTTCATGCAGTCCATGTACTGCCCTGTAACCCACTTACTTCATGCAGACCATGTACCCCCCCCCCCCCCTGTAACCCACTTACTTCATACAGTCCATGTACTTTCGCTGAAATCACCTAACTTTTGCTATCCATGGACTTTCCCTTAAACTCACGTAAATCCCATCGTCTCCGTACTCACCCGGATAAGCTTCTCTTTGATTTTCGCCAGTTCCAGCGTTCTCTTCTTCTCCATCTCCAGGCGGATGTTCTCCAGAGACTCCTCCTGCAGGGGTCCAAGCAGAGACTCCGTCATACTCACACTGTATCTGTCAACTTTGACCTCACAGTTCCATACATTACACCCATGGCCAGCCTCCGACAAACCAGACACTAAGTCCATGAAACAGACAGTTGGGGATTTGGTTTATCCGATCTCTAAAGACAGCTATTCAAATGAGGGAAATACTCCATCCAATCGTTTAAAAGCACAAACGATGGACGGTTATCCGTCAGAGTTATACAGACCATTTTGCCAGAGTTATACAGACCATTTTGCCAGAGGTATACAGACCATTTTGTCATAGTTACACAGATCATTTTGTCCGAGTTATACACACCCTTTTGTCAGAGTTATACAGACCATTTTGTCAGAGTTCTACAGATAATTTTGTCAGAGTTATACAGACCATTTTGTCAGAGTTACACAGACCATTTTGTCAGAGTTATACAGATCATTTTGTCAGAGTTATACAGACCATTTTGTCAGAGTTACACAGACCATTTTGTCAGAGTTATACAGACCATTTTGTCAGAGCTATACAGACCACTTTGTCAGAGCTATACAGACCATTGTTTATAATGTTGTTAGAGCTACCCTGGCGATTATTTACAGTTTTGTTACAGCTGTACAGCCCATTGTTCATAAATCTATCAGAGCTTTTCAGGCCATAGCTGATACTTTTGTCAGAGCTA
This sequence comes from Conus canariensis, assembly GCA_033310375.1. NCBI lineage: Eukaryota > Metazoa > Mollusca > Gastropoda > Neogastropoda > Conidae > Conus > Conus canariensis. The sequence goes on from CM065739.1 coordinate 59,407,910, forward strand.
CACATGCCATTGTTTATAATTTCATCAGAGCTTTACAGACCACTGTTCATGATTCTACCAGAGCTATACTGGCCATTGTTTATAATTTCATCAGAGCTTTTCAAGCCATTGTTTACAATTTTGTCAGATTTATTCAAGCCGTTGTTTATAATTTTATCTGAGCTATTCAAGCAATTTTTTTTTTATTTCATTAGAGCTATACGAGCCATTGTTTATAATTTCATCAAAGTTATACAAGCCATTGTTTATAATTTCATCAGAGCTGTAAAGGCTATTGTTTATAGTTTTGTCAAAACTACACAGGCCATGATTTATAGTGTTGTCAGAGTTATACAGGCTATTGTTTATAGTGTTGTCAGAGTTATACAAGCTATTGTTTATAGTATTGTCAGAGTTATACAGGCTATTGTTTATAGTATTGTCAAGAGTTATACAGGCTATTGTTTATAGTATTGTCAGAGTTATATAGGCCATTGTGTATAGTATTGTCAGAGTTATATAGGCCATTGTTTAAAGTGTTGTCAGAGTTATACAGGCCATTGTTTATAGTATTGTCAGAGTTATACAGGCCATTGTTTATAGTATTGTCAGAGTTATACAGGCCATTGTTTATAGTATTGTCAGAGTTATACAAGCCATTGTTTATAGTATTGTCAGAGCTACACAGGTTATTGTGTCTGATTTTGTAAGACCTATATTGGCGAATGTTCATGCTTTTGTCAGAGCTGTACTGCCATGGTGTATAACTTACGTTGAATTATTTTGTCAAAACTATACAGGCCATTGTTCATAGTTTGGTCAGAGCTATACAGAGCATTGTTTATAATTCTATAAGAACTATAGAGGCCGTTGTTTATTAGTTTATATGAACTGTATAGGTTGTTGTTTTCGAACCTAATCTGATGTGTATGGACCGTTATTTCTGAACTTATTCTAGCTGTGTAGCTTCTGTTTAATAACTTAATCAGAGCTGTTCAATCGTCCAATAGTGTAGTATGGAACAGTTTTTCATCAGCTGTTCTCCCATGAGAAACATTGTAGCAGAATGAGACATCTACAGCTGGTGATACTTTAACTCAATCTGGGCAGTGGGCAAGTCCTTTGGACTTGTACGGGAAGCTAGACGTTCCCGCCCCCACAGTCTCCACTATCTTGCGAGCATACCGCAAGCATAGCTGGTAAGTTGACGGGTCACCGACCCTCAACTCTAGGGCTTGTCTACCTTGTATGCGAAGCTGAATTCGGCGGACTGCGCGGAAGAAACCACCTTGGTTCAACGGACAGAAAGGCAATTTCCAGCAACGCGTTGTGGAGCGCAAAGGGCGTGTCAAGACACAAAAGACGTCACAGTCATCCACTGCACTCCGATCTATCTCCAGCCGTCTCGACTTCGTCTTGCTACTGGACACAGATGGACTGTGGCGAGAGAGTGAGGCTGACGACGCGCAACACTCCCTCACTATAATCCAAGTCAAGCGCAAGTCATGACTTCAAACCCCACAGCGCAACCTCAAGTCCTGTGGCGATAGGCAAGTGCCGAAGGCAGCAGTTGTGGACACACTGGAAGCTGTCAGTCACGAGCCTGCACACAGGCGGCCCAGGGCATGTAGTCGCTCTCTACTGGACGAAGCAGAAGTGGAGTTCGGCAGTCCCCTGGGTGTCTAAGTAGCCCTTTTTAGGACCGCACTGCTCACCTCCATAGCAAGAGGAAGGGGCTAGAAAAGGTGTCCTAAACATTGCCTGCTACACCTTACCCTGGCCACCAAACCGCGGCTGGCGGGGTGTCCCTCCCAGCGGTCGAACTACAAAGAAAACAAAAACAAAAGTGCTCAACCTCGGCACGTGGAACCTGCAAACTCTACTAGACAACGCCAAGGCAGACAGACCAGAACGAAAAACTGCACTAGTCGCCAAAGAACTTACTCGCTACAACGTTGACATAGCAGCACTTAGCGAAACACGCCTAGCGGACAAAGGCCAAATTACAGAATGTGGTGGAGGATATACATTCTTCTGGAGCGGACGCAGCAGCACTGAACGGCGAGAGACAGGCGTGGGATTTGCCATCAGATCCCATCTCACCCGGAAACTTGTCAAGCTCCCGGAGAGCATAAACGATCGCCTGACGACACTCTAGCTTCCACTTGGAAACAAGAAGAGTGCAACACTAATCAGCGCGTACGCCCAAACAATGACTAACCCAGATGACATCAAGGACAACTTCTACCAAGAACTAGACACTCTCATCGCAGCAGTCCCACCGTCTGAGAAGCTAATCGTACTCGGGGACTTCAACGCCAAAGTGGGGACCGATCACTAGACCTGGGAAAGGATCATTGGGAGACACGGTATAAGCAATTGCAACAGCAGTGGCCTCCTGCTCCTCAAGATGTGCGTTACTTACGACCTCGTCATCACCAGTGCTCTGTTCCGCCTCCCTACCCGCAACAAGACATCGTGGATGCACCCAAGCTCCAAGCACTGGCATCTGATTGATTATGTCATCACCAGGAAGAGAGATGCGCGAAACGTGAGAGTGACGAAGGCCATGTTGGGTGCCGACTGCTGATCATCGCCTCATCGTGTCAAAGTTTAAACTCCGCATCCTGCCCACGCGAAGACCCCAAGGTCAGAAGACTGCAAAGAGGGTCACCGTCTCCAAGCTCAAGGATAGCAAAGTTGAAGAAGATTTCTCCAATGACCTAGATGGCAGGCTGCCCAAGACACGAGAGGATGACCACAGCAGCATTGAAGAGCAGTGGGAGGCCTTCAGAGACGCAGTCCACTCTACTGCCCTCGAACACCTCGGACCAGCCACCCGTAGAAACCAAGACTGGTTTAATGAGAATGACGCAGAAGTGCAGACACTGCTGTCAGAGAAACACCAGCTGTTCAGAGCGCACCAGAATGACCCCACATCACAAGCTAAGAAAGATGCCTTCACCAGCGAAAAACAAAGTGCAGAAGAGGCTTCACGTAATGCAGGATGTCTGGTTCAGTAAACAGGCCGATGAAATCCAGGGCTACGCAGACAGTCATGACACCAAGCGTTTCTATGATGCTCTGAAGGCTGTGTATGGACCCAGTCCTCCGGCTCCTCCCTTCTCCTCGATGCAGATGGGACCCAGCTGCTGACAGAAAAGAAGCAGATTCTGGAGAGATGGGCTGAACACTTTAACCAGGTTCTCAACCGCCCTGCCTCAATCAACGATGAGGCCATTGCACGCCTACCTCAAGTGGAGATCAGACAAGACCTTGACAACCCCCCCCCCCCCCCCCCCACTGAAGGAGAAGTCAGAAAGGCAGTCAAACAACTTCCCTGTGGCAAAGCGCCAGGATCTGATGCAATCCCTGCCGAAGTTTACAAATCAGGTGGCCCAGCCTTGACGCAGAAGCTGACGCAGTTCTTCCAGTCCATGTGGAATGAAGGGAGAGTCCCACAACAGTTGAAAGATGCCAACATTCTCCACATCTACAAGAGAAAAGGCAACCGCCAGTCCTGCGACAATCACCGAGGCATCTCTCTATTGTTCTTAGCTGGGAAGATCTTGGCTCTCGTCCTGCTCGACCGCCTTCTACTACACCTCGAGCAGGGTCTCCTCCCAGAAAGCCAGTGTGGCTTTTGTGCAGAGCGTGGAACTGCGGACATGATATTTGCTGCACAACAGCTCCAGGAAAAATGCCAAGAGCAGCAGAGCGATCTGCTCGTGACCTTTGTCGATCTGACCAAGGCCTTCGATATGGTCAGCAGAGATGGTTTGTGGAAGATCATGGGGACATTTGGCTGTCACAGCAGGTTCATTACGATCGTCCGACGGTTCCACGACGGCATGATGGTGAAAGTACTGGATGATGGAGACGAGTCAGAAGCCTTTCCAATGACCAACGGCGTAAAGCAAGGCTGCGTTCTCGCCCCTACACTCTTCAGCATGGTCTTCTCCGCCATGCTGACTGATGCCTTCCGTGACTGCTAGGGTGGTATACACGTCAGATACAGAACTGACGGTTGGCTGCTCAACCTCAGGCGACTGCAAGCTGTTACAAAGGTGAAAGAGACCGTCATCAGGGACGTCTTGTTTGCTGATGACTGCGCCCTCAATGCCAGCACAGAGCAGATGATGCAGCACAAAATGGACTGCCTCTCACGAGCCTGCGACAACTTCGGTCTCACCATCAGCACCAAAAAGACCGAAGTGATGTATCAGCCTGCGCCAGGTAAACCCTACCAGGAACACACATCACGGTAAAGGGACAGAACTTACGGGCAGTTGACAACTTCACCTATCTGGGCAGCACACTCTCATGAGCTGTGAACATTGACGCAGAGGTCAGGAACAGGATTGCCGAAGCCAGCTCTGTGTTTGGGAGACTCCGTGAAAATGTCTGGGAGCGGAGAGGACTAAGCCTTACCGCCAAGTTGAAGGTCTACCATGCAGTGGTACTAACCACTCTCCTCTGTGCCAGTGAGACCTGGACTGTCTACAGCAGACACGCCAAACAGCTCAACCATTTTCACCTCAGCTGTCTCCGCAGACTCCTACACATCAGGTGGTATGCCAAAGTCCCAGACACTGAGGTCTTGGAAAGGGCCAGCATCTACACTCTCCTTTAGAAATCCCAAGCCAGATGGTCTGGCCACATCGTCAGAATGCCAGATAGTCGACTGCCGAAACAGCTGCTGTACGGAGAACTGAGTCAGCGCAAGCGCAAAGTTGGGGGACAGAAGAAACGTTTCAAGGACTGCCTCAAAGTGTCCCTCAAAGGCCTGGACATCAACCTCAGCACCTGGGAGTCACTTGCCCTGGACCGGCCAGCCTGGCGAAGCAGCCTCACAAAGGGTGCATGTACATCAGAGAAGAGACGCACAGCAGAAGCTGAGAGAAAGCGAGCCGCGCGCAAGGCCAGAGCTTCCTCCACCTCCACTGTAGCACCCACCCACATGTGTCCCACATATGGGCGTTCCTTCTGGGCCCAGATCGGCCTCACCAGCCATCTGCGGACCCACACTCAGCGATCTTCCATCTAAGATTGAAGTCATGGTCATCTTCGAAATCGAAGGATGAACAACAACAATTCAATCTTTACCAAATATGTTTTGGGGCGTCCAAAGAATTAACACTGACATTCGTTTAAATGTATTCACTTAGAAAACGTTCGTGATATATGATCAATAACAATTAAGCAACAACACCTCTCCTAACGCGCGCGCGCGCGCACACACACACACACACACACACACACACACACACACACACACACACACACACACACACTGACCTTCTCTTTCTCCATGGTGGTGATCATGGCGCGGCAGCTGTCCAGCTCAGAGGTCAGTTCCTGGATGTGTTTCCTCAGCTCCTCGTTCACCGCCCTCAGGTTGGCCTGCAACCCGCCACGGCTGTGACCAGTCACGTCACCACCAGTCGTCACGTCAACATGCACTCCAACAACAGTGGTCACGACATGATGCAACCCCACCACCGCTGGTCGCGTCATTATGCACTTCTGTCACCAGTGGTCACGTCATTATGCACTTCCACCACCAGTGGTCACGTCATTATGCACTTCTGTCACCAGTGATCACGTCATTATGCAACCCCACCACCGCTGGTCGCGTCATTATGCACTTCTGTCACCAGTGATCACGTCATTATACAACCCCACCACCGCTGGTCGCGTCATTATGCACTTCTGTCACCAGTGATCACGTCATTATGCAACCCCACCACCGCTGGTCGCGTCATTATGCACTTCTGTCACCAGTGATCACGTCATTATGCACTTCTGTCACCAGTGGTCACGTCATTATGCACTCTCACCGCCAGTGGTCACGTCATTATGCACTTCCAAACCAGTGGTCACGTCATTATGCACTTCCACAACCAGTGGTCACGTCATTATGCACTTCCACAACCAGTGGTCACGTCATTATGCACTTCCACAACCAGTGGTCACGTCATTATGCACTTCCACAACCAGTGGTCACGTCGTTATGCACTTCCACAACCAGTGGTCACGTCGT
>CM065739.1:59418931-59423931 GCA_033310375.1 Conus canariensis
GTATTCTTGATACAACCAACCTGCCTACACGTCACTGTGCCGTCACCACAAAGCACCTTGTCCTCAGGTCACAGTGACGTCACCAGCCCTGACCCCGACACTAGTGCCGTCACCACAAAGCACCTTGTCCTCAGGTCATAGTGACGTCACCAGCCCTGAGCCCCACACTAGTGTTGTTGTCTCAGCCATCTTGCTCTATAATCAATAGAAAGAAAAAAGGAGGGTCTTGTTTAAATCTGCATCTGTATAAGCTCGTGTGCGTGCGAGAGAGAGAGAGAGAGAGAGAGAGAGAGAGAGAGAGAGAGAGAGAGAGAGAGAGAGATAGAGAGAGAGAGAGAGACAGACACAGAGAGACAGAGACAGAGACAGACAGGCAGAAAGAGAGAGAGAGAGAGAGAGAGAGAGAGAGACAGAGACAGACAGACAGACAGACAGAGACAGGTGGGCGTGCGTGTGTGCGTGCGCGCACGTGTGTATGTGTGCGCGCGCGCGCGCTCGTGCGTGCATGCGTCAAGCGTGCGTGCGTGCGCGGTGTGTGTGTGTGTGTGTGTGTGTTGGGGTGTGTGTGTGTGTGTGTGATCTGTTGAAGGATGTAAAAAAATATTTCTTTACTCTCAGAGAGGTATGCACGTGACAACAGTTTTTGTCCATCAGTAGGGTGCAGTGGAGGTCACCATGTCTTCGTCGCTACAACCCACTGTTGTCTCCTTCACCTCCATGACCTCTCAGCTGGCCACGGCTCCCTTGGGCGTGGTCGAAACATCCTCAGTGGCTGACAAAGCGACATCAATCAATAACGACCACTCTCACCGCTTTCAGCGACACGCGTCCTACTAATGCCTCTTTGTCTCTCTCACTCATGGCACAAAATGACGTCACTCAGCTACAACCGTTTTGACCTCTGTGACTTATGCCAGGTCAAGTGTCTGTGCTGATGGGTTCCCCCTTTCACGTCATTCAGAAACCACCACTCTCAACTCGGCCCCTCTTTCATAGTGCAATGTGACGTTATTCAGAAACCACCACTCTCAACTCGGCCCCTCTTTCATAGTGCAATGTGACGTTATTCAGAAACCACCACTCTCAACTCGGTCCCCCTTTCATAGTGCAATGTGACGTTATTCAGAAACCACCACTCTCAACTAGGCCGCCCTTTCATAGTGCAATGTGACGTCATTCAGAAACCACCACTCTCAACTCGGCCCCTCTTTCATAGTGCAATGTGACGTCATTCAGAAACCACCACTCTCAACTAGGCCCCCCTTTCATAGTGCAATGTGACGTCATTCAGAAACCACCACTCTCAACTCGGCCCCTCTTTCATAGTGCAATGTGACGTCATTCAGAAACTACCACTCTCAACTCGGCCCCTCTTTCATAGTGCAATGTGACGTTATTCAGAAACTACCACTCTCAACTAGGCCCCCCTTTCATAGTGCAATGTGACGTCATTCAGAAACCACCACTCTCAACTCGGTCCTCCTTTCATAGAGCAATGTGACGTCATTCAGAAACCACCACTCTCAACTCGGTCCTCCTTTCATACAGCAATGTGACGTCATTCAGAAACCACCACTCTCAACTCGGTCCCCCTTTCATACAGCAATGTGACGTCATTCAGAAACCACCACTCTCAACTCGGTCCTCCTTTCATACAGCAATGTGACGTCATTCAGAAACCACCACTCTCAACTCGGTCCTCCTTTCATACAGCAATGTGACGTCATTCAGAAACCACCACTCTCAACTCGGTCCCCCTTTCATACAGCAATGTGACGTCATTCAGAAACCACCACTCTCAACTCGGTCCTCCTTTCATAGAGCAATGTGACGTCATTCAGAAACCACCACTCTCAACTCGGTCCCCCTTTCATAGTGCAATGTGACGTCAGTCAGAAACACAACTCTCACCTCTTTGAGCTGCGCTATTTCCCTCATCTGTCGCTGACTAGTCTCCCTTTCATGGTCCAGTGTGACGTCAGTCAGAAACAACAAGTCTCACCTCTTTGAGCTGCGCTATTTCCCTCATCTGTCGCTGACTTGTCTCTCGTTCATGGTCCAGCGTGATCTGCATCTCACTGACTCGCTGTTTGGTGTCACGTGCTAAGTTGTCACGCTCGTTCTGTATTTTCCACTGGGTCTCTTTCTCCATGGCGCTTCTCTCCCTGGCCACCGCCTCACGGATCTGGGGCAAAGGTCAATGACATCTTGAGAATATCAAAGATCATTTATAGTCTTTGGTATGTAGTCACACAATGAGAATACCAAAGAGAAGTCAGTCATTGATATGTATTTACAGCATGAGAATACCGAAGATTATTTAATCTTGGTATGCATTTACACCATAAGAATACCGAAGATCATTTAATCTTTGATACGTGTTTACAAGATGAGAATACCGAAGATCCTTCGGTCATTGATATGTATTTATACCATGAGAATACCAAAGATCATTTAGTCTTTGATATGTGTTACACCATGACAACACCGAAGATCAGCCAATCATCAATATGCATTGATACCATGAGAACACCAAGGATCAGCCAATCATTGATATGCATTGATACCATGAGAACACCAAAGATCAGTCAATCATTGATATGCATTGATACCATGACACCAAAGATCAGCCAATCATTGATATGCATCGATACCATGAGAACACCAAAGATCAGCCAATCATTGATATGCATTGATACCATGAGAATACCAAAGATCAGTCAATCATTGATATGCATTGATACCATAACACCAAAGATCAGCCAATCATCAATATGCATTGATACCATGAGAACACCCAAAGATCAGCCAATCATTGATATGCACTGATACCATGACAACACCAATGATCAGTCAATCATTGATATGTATTTTTACACTATGACAACACCAAAGATCAGCCAATCATTGATATGCATTGATACCATGAGAACATCAAAGATCAGCCAATCATTGATATGCATTGATACCATGACAACACCAAAGATCAGCCAATCATTGATATGTATTTTTACACCATGACAAACCAAAGATCAGCCAATCATTGATATGCATTGACACCATGTAAACACCAAAGATCAGCCAATCATTGATATGCATTGACACCATGACAATACTAAAGATCAGCCAATCATTGATATGCATTGACACCATGACAATACCAAAGATCAGCAAATCATTGATGTGCATTGACACCATGATAACACGAAAGATCAGCCAATCACTGATATGATGAAACATGACTTGCTCACTGATTACGTGAAAACTAAACAGGTGATTTCAATAGAACTTCCACCAAAGTCAACAACACACTGAGTACATCAAGGTTTGTTTAGACATCGGTTGTTAAAGACAAGTGCACAGTAACATTTTATCCTGCAGTCGTTTTTTTCTGATCTACCTGTGAGTCCCTTTTGTCATCCGACTGACCTCTCTCCAAGCGCATTTTTCTGACCTATCTGTATGTTGCTTTTGTCCTACAGTGGGTTTTCTGACCAACTGGTCAGTCCATTGTGTCCCACAGTCGTTTTTTTTTACCCACCCGTAGGTTTATTTTGTCCTGCGGTTGTTTCTTCTGACCTACCTGTTAGTCTGGTTTTTTTCCCCTGCAGTGGGTTTTCTTACCTAGACGTGAATCTATTTTCTCCTGTAACTGTTTTTTTCTGACCTGTCTGTATGTTTGTCTTGTCCTTGACCTACCTGTAAGTCCTTTTTTCCTGCAATAGTTTTACTGACCAACCTGTACGTTCATTTTTCTTGCAGTAGTTTTCCTGACCACTCTGTAAGTCCACTTTTCCTGCAGTAGTTTTCCTGAATAGCCTGTAAGTCCATGTTTCCTGCAGTGGTTTTCCTGACCTACCTTGTAAGTCCATGTTTCCTGCTGTAGTTTTCCTGACCAAACTGTAAGTCCATGTTTCCTGCAGTAGTTTTCCTGACCAACCTGTAAGTCCATGTTTCCTGCAGTAGTTTTCCTGACCAACCTGTAAGTCGATGTTTCCTGCAGTAGTTTTCCTGACCAACCTGTAAGTCCATGTTTCCTGCAGTAGTTTTCCGGACCTACCTGTAAGTCCATGTTTCCTGCAGTGGTTTTCCTGACCTACCTGTAAGTCCATGTTTCCTGCAGTAGTTTTCCTGACTAAACTGTAAGTCCATGTTTCATGAAGTAGTTTTCCCGACCAACCTGTAAGTCCATGTTTCCTGCAGTAGTTTTGCTGACCTACCTGTAAGTCCATGTTTCCTGCAGTAGTTTTGCTGACCTATCTGTAAGTCCATGTTTCCTGCAGTAGTTTTCCTGATCCACATGTAAGTCCATGTTTCCTGCAGTAGTTTTGCTGACCTACCTGTAAGTCCATTTTCTCCTGCAGTCGTCTTTCAGCAGCTCTGTGTGATTCCTGCATCTCCTTCATTTTGTCCTGCAGTCTTGCAATCTCTGCGTTCTTTTCCTGCAAGCAGAGGATCGAGAATGTGTGTCCTGAAATACTGTGTTAATCTTTGGAAAGAGAGACAGGCAAGGTATTGCGTTACAAAATGTCCAAGTTCTCTGGTGAGGACATGCAGGACACTCCCTGCATCACCAGCAGACCGTGAGGGCCTCTGTCTCCTCCCTCAAGGACAGACATCAGGTCATCAGGCAAAAACATGATCAGGTCCAAGTTGTGTTGGGAGCTCAACAAGCAAGAAAAGGGTGTGCACCTCCTGTCAACACATCCTGTTTAAACCAGACAACACATCCTGTTTAAATCATCTAGCCAACAACCCTTGTTTAAAGTCAATACAATCTGTTTAAACCACACTGACAACACACCCTTTTTAAATCATCTAGTCAACAACCCTTGTTTAAAGTCAATAAAATCTGTTTAAACCACCTTAACAACACACTCTGATTAAACCATCTAGTCAATGCAAACTCTGATTAAACCATCTAGTCAATGCAAACTCTTTAAACCGTCTAGTCAATGCACACTCTTTAAACCACACAGACAACACATCCTCTTTAAACC
>CM065739.1:59428931-59436431 GCA_033310375.1 Conus canariensis
GGGTGATATAATCAGATACCCACCATATAAGCTGTATAAAAAAGGTCAGATATGTCAGATGCCCACTATTCGCGTTGTATAAAAAGGAATCAGATACATACTCATTCCAGCGTATAGAAAGAGGTCAGATGTGTCAGACACTACTCATTCTAGCTGTATAGAAGGAGGCCAGATGTGTCAGACACTACTCATTCTAGTTCTATAGAATGAGGTCAGATGTGTCAGACACTACTCATTCCAGCTGTATAGAATGAGGTCAGATGTGTCAGACACCTACTCATTCTAGCTGTATAGAAGGAGGTCAGATGTGTCAGACACCTACTCATTCCAGCTGTATAGAATGAGGTCAGATGTGTCAGATACCTACTCATTCCAGCTGTATAGAAGGAGGTCAGATGTGTCAGATACCTACTCATTCCAGCTGTATAGAAGGAGGTCAGATGTGTCAGACACCTACTCATTCCAGCTGTATAGAAAGAGGTCAGATGTGTCAGACACCTACTCATTCCAGCTGTATAGAATGAGGTCAGATGTGTCAGACACCTACTCATTCTAGCTGTATAGAAGGAGGTCAGATGTATCCCCACACCCCATCAAAATCAAAAAGGGAAGCAAGTCGTCTGCTCTTTTTAAAAGCTAAGACACTAGGTCGGATGTCCTCAAAACTGATCAAATTGGTGGTCAGATTTCTCTTCTGTTAAAAAAACGTATATCCCTCTCAAACATTTATTGTTGAAAACTGCTTTATAACATTGCTTCACAAAGCAAATATACTGTCGAGGAAAAGAAATCTCGGAGATAGCTTCATAAAGCAGAATAAACTGTCGATGAAGATAGCTTCCTAAGATTGTTTCACGGAGCAGATAATGTATTGTCGGGAAGATAGCTTCCTAAAATTGCTTCGTAGATCAGATATACTGTTGTGGAAAACAGCTTCCTAAAAATTGACTCACAAAACAGCTGTACTGTCGGTTAAAAAACAGCTTTGCAAGACTGCTCCATAAAGCAGTTGTGTTGTCCCAAGGAGCGAGTCTCTCACCAAATGAACAGTTGTAATGGACATATACACATTCATCCACACAAATATGTACACACTCCCACATTACCCGCCTATCCACTCTTCCCCAGCATTCAACCCTCTAAACACATACTCTCTGTCTCTCTCTGTCTCTTTCTGTCTCTGAGAGCATGTCTTTTTCCCTCTCTGTGTGTCTTCGCAAGCAGACACACACACACACATATATATAAAGTAATACGTCTAGTCCAGTGGTTATGATATTTCATTTCCAAATCTATTACCATCATTTATAACTTACTGTAGATTGTCTATAATTGCAAAGTGAAAATAAATATCCTAACCGTCAATGAATAATCTCTTAAGTGTCAATAAACAACCTCACTGGTCACACCCTATGCAGTTCCATGGACACCTAACACATGTCCCTCACCTCAGTTTCTGATTGTGTTCGTCCTTGGCCTTGAGGTCAGCTTGAAGGCCATTGACCTTGACCTGCAGTTGTTGGAGCTCCTTGTTGAGGGCGTCCACCTCCTTGGACAGCATGTGTCGGTTCTCCTGGCTCTCCTGCCGGGCCATCAACTTGAACGTCCTGTACTCCTTGCTCTGATCCTGAACACACAACTTTACATCAGGGACGTGGGAACGTCCTGTACTCTTGGCTCTGATCCTGAACACACAACTTTACATCAGGGACGTGGGAACGTCTTGTACTGCTCTGATCCTGAAAACACAACTTTACATCAGGGACGTGGGGACGTCCTGTACTCCTTGCTCTGATCCTGAACACACAACTTTACATCAGGGACGTGGGAACGTCCTGTACTGCTCTGACCCTGAACACACAACTTTACATCAGGGACGTGGGAACGTCCTGTACTCCTTGCTCTGATCCTGAACACACAACTTTACATCAGGGACGTGGCGGTTTTTCTGCTGACAAGTCAGTGATTCGCTTTGAGATCATACAAATCTCACGTAAAACGTGATTCTCAACAGAACTTCAAGTTGAAATACTCTTGCATGCACAGGAAAAGAATACCGCCATGCCTTCAACGGCGTCTATGTATAATGTTGTGCGTGTCATATTCCGCGGCTTCCACATCTGCGTGCACAATATCATGTTGTACCAGCATTTCAACCCGGCTTACCCCAATCCATAACCTCTAGAATGCACCCCCCCCCCCCTCTCACCCCCTCCTCCCATCCTTTCTGTCTGTTCCTGTCTGTCTCTTCCCATCCCCAACACAGCCGAAGGCATGCTGATGAACAGAAGGATGGACAAGAAGGAACGGGAGGTTTGGGTGTGAGTGTGTGTCATAGACAACCCCGTTACAGGGACGGAGAAATGGGAGGTAATCGCTGGGAGAAAGGGGAGATGGGGGGAGGGGAAGCAAGCCTTGATGACTGGAGAGAGACGGTGGGGCATTCGGGGGAAGGTGAAGAGGGTGGTAAGGGATGGAGGCGAGAGACGTGACCTCAGGGAAAGGGGCGTAGAGGAGCCAGGGCTTCAGGGGAGGGGCGTCAACAGAGGGGCAATAGGAGGAAGGGACGATGGGCTTGGTCATTGTATATACATGTAACAAAACTGTCTTGAAATAAGTATGCGTACTCAGCATACATCAGCGTTCCTTTGACCGATTCGACCCCACGCCCTCTCTCTCTTTCTCCCTTTCTCCCTCCGTCCCAGTCCTCTCTCTCTCTCTCTCTCTCTCTCTCTCTCTCTCTCTCTCTCTCTCCTCTCTCTCTTCTCCTGTCTCCCCGTTCTCTCTCTCTCTCTCTCTCTCTCTCTCTCTCTCTCTCTCTCTCTCTCTCTCTCAGAATACCTGTATCAGTTGGTTCTTGTCTCTCTCCATCCTCATGAAGGCGTCCTCCAGAGCGTGTGCCTCTTTCTGGGCCATGTCCCAGCCTTTCTGACTCTCCTCCAGGCGAGCCTTTAAGGTCTCCACTTCCTGCCCACACCAGCAAGCTTTCACACTGTCTTGTCACTGCCAGTGCTCATCAGTCATGACTTGGCCATTGTGTGCCTTTTACCTTTTGGCTACATTTGTAACATGAGCAATATGTATATTCAGTAAAAAAAAAAAAAGGGAATGGAGAAAGAGAAAAGAGAATGACGAGGTGAAGAAGAAAGAAAAAAGAAAGAAAGAAAGAAAGAAAGGAAGGAAGGAAGAAAAAAAAAACGAGAGAGAAAGAGAGCGAGAGAGAGCGACAGAGGAGGGAAGATGAAACGGGAGGAATAATGTGAATGATAAGAACAAGGTGCTGTTAGCTCATACATTTCTGTGGTAATGGCAGCAGCAGCAGCAGCAGCAGCAGTAGTAGTAGTAGCAGTAGCAGCAGCAGCAGCAGCAGCAGCAGCAGTAGTAGTAGTAGTAGAAGTAGTAGTTGTGATAGTGGTAGTAGTAGTAATAGTAGTAGTAGGAGGGGGAGTAGTAGTAGTAGTAATAGTAGCAGTAGTAGCAGCAGCAGTGGTAGTAGTAGCAGTAGTGGTAGTAGTAGTAGCAGCAGCGGTAGTAGCAGCAGTAGCAGTAGTAGTAGCAGCCGCAATAGTAGTAGTAACAGCAGCAGCAGCAGCAGCAGTAGTAGCATTAGCAGCAGTAGTAGCAGTAGAAGTAGTAGTAGCAGCAGTAGTAGCAGCAGCAGCAGCAGTAGTAGCAGCAGCAGCAGTTGAAGCAGTAGCAGCAGCAGTTGTAGTAGTAGTAGTAGTAGCAGCAGCAGCAGCAGCAGTAGTAGTAGCAGCAGCAGTAGTAGTAGTAGTAGTAGTAGCAGTATTAGCAGCAGCAGCAGCAGTAGCAGCAGCAGCAGCAGCAGCAGTAATAGTAGTAGTAGTAGTAGTAGTAGTAGCAGCAGCTGCTGCTGCTGCTGCTGCAGCAGTAACAGAAGAATTAGAAATAGCAGCAGCAGTTGCAGTATGATGATGATGAGATGACGACGATGATGACGATGACTATGACGATGACGATGATGATGACGATGACGATGACGATGACGATGATGATGATGATGATGATGATGATGACGACGACAACGACGACACACCTCTATGAGTTTTTCACGGTGCAGACGGCTCTGTTCTTGCTCCCTGATCACCTGCTCCTTGTCCGAGGCCAGCTTTCTCAGCATGTCATCCCTCTCCCTCTCCACCACCTCCATCCTCCGCTGACGTTGTCTGAGGTCCGCGCTCTCCTCCTGCAGGACTCGGGCCTGACAATACACCACGTCATCCTTCACCACGTCATCCCTCACCACGTCATGCCTCACCACACCACCCCTTACACACCACCCCTCACCACACCACCCCTCACCACACCACCCATCAACACATCACACCCCACACTATTCTCACACTCCCTTCTGTTTTCCCTTTCAAACACACCCTTCTGTTTTCCCTTTCTAACACACCCTTCTGTTTTTCCATTCTAACACACCCTTCTGTTTTCCCTTTCTAACACACCCTTCTGTTTTCCCTTTCTTACACACCCTTCTGTTTTTCCATTCTAACACACCCTTCTGTTCTCCCTTTCTAACACACCCTTCTGTTCTCCCTTTCTAACACACCCTTCTGTTCTCCCTTTCTAACACACCCTTCTGTTTTCCCTTTCTAACACACCCTGCTGTTTTCCCTTTCTAACACACCCTTCTGTTTTCCCTTTCTAACACACCCTCTGTTTTTCCATTCTAACACACCCTGATGTTTTCCCATTCTCACACTCCCTTATGTTTTCCCATTCTAACACACCCTTCTGTTTTTCCATTCTAACACACCTTTATGTTTTCCCATTCTTACACACCCTTCCTCTTTTCCATTCTAACACACCCTTCTGTTTTTCCATTCTAACACACACCTTCTGTTTTTCCTTTCTAACATACCCTTCTGTTTTTCCATTCTAACACACCCTTGTGTTTTCCCTTTCTAACACACCCTTGTGTTTTCCTTTCTAACACACCCTTCTGTTTTCCCTCTCTAACACACCCTTTGAAATCACAAGACCCACCCTTACTTCCCCGACCAGACATGACACCTGCTCTGTTTGTACCGCTCCCCCACCCCCACCCCATACCTACCCCCCACAACTCCAAAAACCTGACGGACTCCACGTTTACTGCCTGTCTTCCTGATGGTTTTCATCCTCGCCGGCCACTTTGCCCGTCACGGTAAGGTCAGATAATGTCACTGTGACTGCAAGGTAAGGTAAGGTAATGTCAATGTGACTGCAAGGTAAGGTAAGGTAATGTCACTGTGACTGCAAAGTAAGGTCAGGTAATGTCACTGTGACTGCAAAGTAAGGTCAGGTAATGTCACTGTGACTGCAAGATAAGGTAAGGTAATGTCAGTGTGACTGCAAGGTAAGGTAATGTCACTGTGACTGCAAGATAAGGTAAGGTAATGTCAGTGTGACTGCAAGGTAAGGTCAGATAATGTCACTGAGACTGCAAGGTAAGGTCAGGTAATGTCACTGTGACTGCAAGGTAAAGTCAGGTAATGTCACTGTGACTGCAAGGTAAAGTAATGTAATGTCACTGTGACTGCAAGGTAAGGTCAGAAAATGTCACTGACTGCAAGGTAAGGTCAGGTAATGTCACTGTGACTACAAGATAAAGTCAGATAATGTCACTGTGACTGCAAGGTAAGGTAAGGTAATGTCACTGTGACTGCAAGGTAAGGTAATGTCACTGTGACTCCAAGGTCAGGTCAGGTAATGTCAATGTGACTGCAAGGTAAGGTCAGGTAATATCACTGTGACTACAAGGTAAGGTCAGATAATGTCACTGTGACTGCAAGGTCAGGTCAGGTAATGTAACTGTAACTGCAAGGTAAGGTAACGTCGCTGTAACTGCAAGGTAAGGTAAGGTAATGTTAATGTAACTGTAAGGTAAGGTAATGTCACTGTGACTGCAAGGTAAAGTAAGGTAATGTCACTATGACTGCAAGGTAAGGTCAGAAAATGTCACTGACTGCAAGGTAAGGTCAGGTAATGTCACTGTGACTACAAGGTCAGGTCAGGTAATGTCACTGTCACTGCAAAGTCAGGTAAGGTAATGTCACTGTGACTGCAAGGTCAGGTCAGGTAATGTCACTGTCACTGCAAGGTCAGGTAAGGTAATGTCACTGTGACTGCAAGGTAAGGCCAGGTAATGCCACTGTCACTGCAAGGTCAGGTCAGATAATGCCACTGTGACTGCAAGGTAAGGTCAGGTAATGTCACTGTGACTGCAAGGTAAGGTAAGGTAATGTCACTGTGGCTGCAAGGTAAGGTCAGGTAATGTCACTGTCACTGCAAGGTAAGGTCAGGTATAATGTCACTGTGACTGCAAGGTAAGGTAAGGTAATGTCACTGTGACTACAAGGTAAGGTCAGATAATGTCACTGTGACTGCAATGTAAGGTAATGTCACTGTGACTGCAAGGTAAGGTCAGGTAATGTCACTGTGACTGCAAAGTAAGGTCAGGTAATGTCACTGTGACTGCAAGGTAAGGTCAGGTAATGTCACCGTGACTGCAAGATTAGGTAAGGTAATATCACTGTGACTGCAAGGTCAGGTCAGGTAATGTCACTGTGACTGCAAGGTAAGGTAATGTCACTGTCACTGCAAGGTTAGGTAAGGTAATGTCACTGTGACTGCAAGGTAAGGTCAGGTAATGTCAATGTGACTGCAAGCTAAGGTCAGGTACTGTCACTGTGACTACAAGGTAAGGTAATGTCACTATAACTGTAAGGTAAGGTCAGGTAATGTCACTATGACTGCAAGGTAAGGTCAGATAATGTCACTGTGACTGCAAGGTAAGGTCAGGTAATGTCACTGTGACTGGAAGGTAAGGTAAGGTAATGTCACTGTGAATGCAAGGTAAGGTCAGGTAATGTCACTGTCACTGCAAGGTAAGGTCAGAAAATGTCACTGTCACTGCAAGCTAAGGTAAGGTAATGTCACTGTGACTGCAAGGTAAGGTAAGGTAATGTCACTGTCACTGCAAGGTCAGGTCAGGTAATGTCACTGTGACTGCAAGGTAAAGTATGTCACTGTGACTGCAAAGTAAGGTCAGGTAATGTCACTGTGACTGCAAGGTAAGGTAATGTCATTGTGACTGCAAGGTAAGGTCAGGTAATGTCACTGTCACTGCAAGGTAAAGTAAGGTAATGTCACTGTCACTGCAAGGTAAGGTCAGGTAATGTCACTGTGACTGCAAGGTAAGGTCAGCTGCTAGAGACCCAGCGTTAGAGGCTTAGAGCTGAGAGACCGTGGCTTAGACCTGCTTAGCCTTACGTCAGCCAGCTAAAATGCAATGACACAAAACAAACGACAGAGTGACGCTTATCGAACACAGCACAGAAAACAGACAACTGAGTTTTGGATGAATACTTGAACTAGAATTGCCACAAAAGCCAGACATACAGAAATGCAGGAAACGATACTTCCCAGGTGACAGTCACCATGAGAACAGCAATGTAAGAAAGAGGAGTGCGGGAGTGAGGACTGTTCAGA
>CM065739.1:59441431-59456431 GCA_033310375.1 Conus canariensis
TGGGCGTGGAGGGCGCCGCACGTGCAGAGCGTGGCGGCAGTGCCGTGGCGGGGGAGAGGGAGGTGGTGGTGGCCACACCCCGGCGTGGTGACACGGACCGTGCCCGCCGCTCCCGCTGCAGCTCCCTCTGGATGCGGGCCGACTTCCGCTCGATCTCCTCACTAGCCGCGTCCACGGCCCGGAAGTCGGCGTCACCATCCGTCAGAGCCAATGACCGCCCCCTGTCTGACCTGTCACACACAATTCCACAGAAGGCATTGGCACCGTCAGGGCTGTTTGATCTGCCACATACAATTCCACAGAAGGCATTGGTACCGTCAGGGCTGTCTGACCTATCACACACAATTCCACAGAAGGCATTGGTACCGTCAGGGCTGTTTGATCCGTCATACGGAATTCCACAGAAGGCACTGGTACACTGTCAAAAGCTGTCTCCTGAGATCATAGGCACGGGTGCCAGACCCCCCCCCCCCCCTTTCTCCATTCTTTATGGCGAGGCCTTTAGCTTAGAGGCCAAATTCCCTCAAGCTACACGTTAAACTGGCACACTGCTCATTATTTGATGTAGTACTCTCCACCAGTGTGTTTCCATAGGCTCAGTGACTTCAATCAGAATAACTCATTTTCCTGAACACGAGTGTGGTACTATTCAGACTCATACCACTTGCTGAAGACTTCTTATTTCTTTTTATCCATCCTGGAAGGTTTGCTGTGTATATGGAGACATCCCCTTCCATTCTGTAGACCTCACTTCCATGCCCTCCATTCTGCAGACCTCACTTTCATGCTGCAGATGTCCCACCTGTTGCTGCAGATGTCCCACCTGTTGCTGCAGATGCCCCACCTGTTCTAGTCCATGACGTCCTGCCTCTTGCCCAGTGCGATGTCGGCGCTTCTGGTGGCGAGTTTCTCCCTCGGTCAGTGCTGACAGCTTGTGCCTTCTGCGTGGACATTCCTGTGCCTTCAGCTATACCTTCCTCAGGTCAGCGCTACTTTGCTCGAACTCAG
Organism: Conus canariensis; assembly: GCA_033310375.1. Taxonomy (NCBI): domain Eukaryota; kingdom Metazoa; phylum Mollusca; class Gastropoda; order Neogastropoda; family Conidae; genus Conus; species Conus canariensis. Next base: position 59,442,440 of record CM065739.1, read on the forward strand.
GACAGGTGTCGTTCCCTGTGAGTGCACGTGCAGGGTCGTTTGACTGTCTCCATGACATCAGGTTGGCCTTTGAGGGCAGGAGGTACACGGCCCTGAGGATGAAGCTGGTGGCATCGGAGGCCATATTGCATTTCATTCCGGTGACTTCTTCCGAGAGTCTTTTCCACATAGGTCAAAGAACCTTTTACACTGATAACGTATGTATACAACACAATATTAGTTACCTGTGGTTCGGCGCGCTTACTTACATACTCACGTGCTTAATTGTTTAACACTGGATATTTTGCTTAAAAGAGGATTGGGGTGTGTAGAGAGGAGGGGGGGGAGGGGGGAGGGCAGGGGCTACTTCTTTCCGATTTTTGCACAAATATAAGCATCTTGTAAGGAAAATCACTTCCTGAACATACTCATTTTTCAATGGAAATTTACTTCACACACACACACACACACTCACTGACTGACTGAAACAAATTTATTGTCATATCAACTCATGATTGCACTGACAACACACACACACACACACACACACACACACACACACACACACACACACACACACACACACACACACGTACACGTACTTACACACACACACACACACACACACACACACACACACACACACACAACGCGCGCGCGCGCGCGCGCATGTATATACGTATATATGAGTGTATGCACATGTGTATCTACATACAGAGAGAAGAGAGAGAGAGAGAGAGAGAGAGAGAGACAGAGACAGAGACAGATAGACAGAGGGGAGAGAGAGAGAGAGAGAGAGAGAGAGAGAGAGAGAGAGAGAGAATACTGAGGCAATTGCACACATGCACGCACACAGAGAGAGAGAGAGGGAGAGAGAGAGAGAGCGCACACACACACACACACACGCGCGCGCGCGCATGCACGTACGCACGCACGCACGCCATGCAGTGTGTGCAGGTTTGTATGTAAGATACTTCTGACTGCACCGTCTGTTTCAGGGTTCTGTGTTCTGATCACAGTCTGTGGTTCTTCCGCCGAATGGTACCGTTGCCATGCTGTCTTTGCTGAGAAAAGGAAACCAAAGCGCCGATTGCCTTCGTTCGCACACGTGGACAGGACATATTAAGCTGGTGTGGCCATCTTGCTCTAAAGTCTGTTTGCAAACGGACCATCCACACGGCTACCGAGTGATAAAGTCAGTTCGCAAGCAGACGACAACACGGCCATCTTGTTCTAAAGTCAGTCCGCTACTGGCCAGCAACTCGGCTGTCCGTTGTCCATTTGTCCGCCACTCTACTGGTTATGCCAGTATTGGTCACTGTCACAGACATCAGTAGTGAGGTAGTCACTGTCACAGACATCAACACCTATAGTCACTGTCATAGACATTAATAGTTAGGTAGTCACTGTGTCACAGACATCAATAGTTAGGTAGACACTGTCACAGACATCAGTAGTGAGGTAGTCACTGTCACAGACATCAGTAGCTATGTAGTCACTGTCACAGACATTAATAGGTAGACACTGTCACAGACAATAATAGTTAGGTAGACACTGTCACAGACATTAATACTTAGGTAGTCACTGTCACAGATATTAATAGTTAGGTAGTCACTGTCACATACATCAATATTAGGTAGACATTGTCACAGCCATCTATAGTTAGGTAGTCACTGTCACATACATCAATATTAGGTAGTCTCTGTCGCAGACAGGTAGACGGAGAGGTTTGTTCACTCGACGTCGAGCGGACGTGTTGTGCAGGCTCTGCAGTTTTTTTCAGTGTTTGATCGGGTTGTCATCGTCCCTTTGGGTTGTGTGCGTGCAAGCAGATTGGTGGTGGGGTGTTCTGTATAGTGGTGTAATTGTGTGAGTGTAGGAACTAGAACTTATTAGGAATTCGCTTTTTTTCTGTTTAATTGATTTGACTTTCTTCCTTGGTTCGGGTTGGTGTGGCACGCCATGTTATAGGTTCGTGCCGTTTTTCATATGCTGCACGTGCCTGTTGACGTTTGTGCAGCTTGAACACCGAGGTAAGGAGCGAGCCTGTGTGTGTGTGTGTGTGTGTGTGTGTGTGTGTGTAAGTGCGTGACGATGGCTGCCACGCACGTGGAGCCGGTGTTTATAAGGAGGAGGGACTTACCCCCTGTGGATGCTACCCTGTTACCTATTGGCAATGATAGTTTTACTGCTTTAGACATTTGCCTGGCAGCTGAGCGGATATGTGGATCCGAGACTGTTTGGGGAGCTCAGTTGATAAGGGGTTTATGGCATGTTTATCCCATGAATCGAACCGCCACAAATCAACTGTTGATTGAAGGTATTGTGTTAAATGGCCATACAGTGTCTCTTCATGACAAGAATCCGTATATTGTCAGAGGTGGTACAGAAGAGGCGCCTGTGACAAAGCTGTTCATTTCTGACATATCCATTTCAGTGGCAGGGAACGACATTGAATCTGCTCTGGTCAGATTAGGTTGTGTTCCGAGATCTTCCCTTCTCATGGAAAAAAATCCGAAATAAAGACGGTAAACTTACTCGTTTTGTGACTGGAAGACGTTTTGTCTTCATCAATACTCCCGCTGTTCCGTTTGAGCGATTTATAAAGGTCGGCTCTTTCACGGCAAGACTTTATCATAAAGAACAACCAAAGGTGGTACGGAAGCCGGTGTGCTCCAGATGTTTACAGCCTGGTCATTTTTTGCACCAGTGCCAGAACATGGTTACCTGCAGAGAGTGTCTTCAGAGTGGACACAGACGTGGGGACCCGGAGTGTGGTGCTTTTCCTGATCCTGTATCCTTGGAACCTGGTCTGGAGGAGATGACTACAGACAGCAGTAATGCATCTTCCCTGCACTTTACCCCTCTGATCCAGGACCTTGCACCGTCTACCTTTGATGAGACAGAGGACGTCTTTGAAGACTCTCATACAGACATTGTACCTGAGACTCAACTCACTCAGGCTGCAGATGCAGAGTTCTCTGCTATGGAAAAGGCAAAGGCAGAGGAGTCACCTCGTTTGGTCCCAGAGGACAGTAATTCATTACACCTCACCTTAAATCTGGCCGGGTAAAAACCGTCAAAGAAAGGGAACCAGCCCGACCTGACACCGGTTTGAATCAGGAGCAAACGGACGGGGATTCCCCAACAACAGTGAATTGGTCATATCAGTTCACACCATACTCACGCATGTCGCGTGCATCCTCCCTGTCCCACTCTCAAAAAGACGTGGGTTAGGCACGAATGCCTTGCCCTAACGACGACCGCTTTGGCTTTACGGACTTCTGTTTTCGGATTAATTTTCGGGTAACGGACTTTGCTATGGCAATCGGACTTCCTCATGGCTTGCGACTCAAATTTGCGCCTGTTCTCGCTAAATGTACGAGGACTGCGGTCTCGTTTTAAAAGAAAAGCGTTGTTCAAATTAATTAAAGAGAGAAAATATGATATTATATGTTAACAGGAGACTTACGTCACAGAAGATGTACATGATCAATGGAAAAAAGAATGGGGTATTGGGGAATTTCTATGTAACACTTTCACAGCACATAGTTGTGGACAGGTAATCTTGTTCCGTAAAAACGTAGTTGACAGCTACGTAATATTACACAGCTCAAGAAGAATTTTGGTCGTTGAAGTGGAAATATCACAGAGAAAGACAGTAGTTTTAAATATTTATGCTCCTAATACTGCTCAACAGAAAACGTTATTTTTTGAAGAATTAGAAAACGTAATGTCAAATATAATTTCAGATAATATACTAATATGTGGTGATTTTAATTGTGTGTTAGATAATGATTTAGATATTGTTTCCGGGGAAAAACATACAGATAATGCAGAACAGAGATTCTGTGACTGGGTAGCAAACCATAACTTGTTTGATGGTTGGCGATTATTCCATCCAAACGAAAAAGAATTTACCTGGAGTAAAAAGTTACCATTTATTGCAAGAAGACTCGATTATATCTTTATGAATTCCGAAATTTTCGATAAAACGTTGGAATGTAATATTCACTCTATGCCTTCCACTGACCACAGAGAATGCTCTATTACCGTGAAATTTTCTAGTGTAGAAAGAGGCCCTGGATTGTGGAAGTTTAATAATTCATTACTAAACGATCTAGAGTTTGTAAATGAAATGAATGCTTTAATAGATGATCACATTTCATACGTAAATGAACATTCAGACTATCAAATGGAATGGGAAGTTCTGAAAATAAAGATTAAAACTTTTTCTATGAACTATAGTAAACACAAAAGTATGGTAAGAAAAATACGTTGATAGATTTATATAATAAATTAAACGAGGTAGATGTTCAGCTTTCATCTGAGCCAGACTGTATTCAGGCTCAGAGTGAACGCACACACTTGGCACAGAAAATTGAAATACTGGAAAATTATAAGGCACGTGCTGCACAGGTCAGAGCAAGAGTAAAATGGGTAGAAGAAGGGGAGAAAAATACTAAATATTTTCTGTCTTGAAAAATCAAGAGCTAATTCTAAAATAATGGAAGGTGTTTTAGATAAAAAAAAATGTTTTAAGAACTAATCAGACCGAGATATTAAAAATTCAAAAAGATTTCTTTGCTGATCTGTACACAAAGAAACTGTCATATGCTAACATGTCTGAGCAAGTAGATAACTTTTTGGCAGACGCAAGTGTTCCTCATATTTCTGAGATTCAGAAAAATAGTTGTGAAGGTACGGTGACAGAAGACGAACTCCTTGACGCACTAAAAAATGTAAATAATGGAACATCACCAGGTTGTGACGGTATTACGGTCGAGTTAAAAAAAAAAAAAAGTTTTCTGGCAACACATAAAAACATTGCTCACTCTGTCTTTTAACGCTGCTTTTGATAAAAGATCACTTCCACCTACACAAAGAAAAGCAGTTATTACTTTATTACATAAAGGTAAGGATCTACCGAGGAATGAGTTAAAAAAAACTGAGACCTATATCTCTGACAAATACTGATTATAAACTTTTGGCCAAATGCTTAGCTAACCGTTTGGGGCAGGTAATACAAGATGTTATTGACGAAGATCAAGTGGGGTATATTAAAGGGCGGCGCGTAGGGACATTAGTTTGGCAAATTGATGATGTAATTGAGCAACTGAATGTAAATAATAAACCTGGTGTGCCACTCAGTATTGACTACACTCAAGCATTTGATCGTATTTCAAAAGACTTCGTGATAACCGCATTTAAAAAATTTGGTTTCGGGATGGATTTTATTAAATGGGTTGAAGTAATAATGAAAAATACTACGATTTGTGTGAATTACTGTGGCTGGATATCCGAGTATTTTCCGGTAGAAACAGGAATTCGTCAAGGTTGTCCATTTTCACCGTTGGCCTTTGTAACTGCTATAGAAATTTTAGCAATAAAAATAAGAAACTGTCGTAATATTAAAGGGCTTGATTTATGGAGATCTGGTAACAATATTTTGGTTACTTTAATTAAACTTGCACTTTATGCGGATGATATAACTTTATTTCTGAAGGTTGAGCATGACATGCTGCATGCACTCAACATATTATTTGATTTTTCGTTGTTTTCAGGATTGGAGATAAATCGTCACAAGACAGTGGCAATGTGGTTAGGAAGTAAAAAACATTGTGAAGATGCATGGTATGGAATTTCTTGGAAAAACAGATTAAAAATTCTTGGAGTTTATTTTGTCAGTGATAGATGTGCTTCTTTGGTAATGGAAAACTGGCTGTAAAGAATCGATAATATAAAAAGAATTATTCATTCTTGGGAAAAACGAAATTTAAGTGTAATGGGGAAAGTACATATTATAAAGACATTTTTGATATCTCAATTAGTCTACGTCATGCAGGCGTTGGTAATTCCAGACAATGTGCTTATAGAAATCAATAGAATACTTTTTAGGTTTCTATGGCGTAAGCAAAACTGTAATAAAAGAACGTATGAAAAAGTTAAGAGGAATGTTATGTGTAAAGATTTTGAACAGGGAGGTTTGAAAATGATAGATGTCAGACAAATGCAGTCAGCGTTTCTTCTGCAATGGGTAATATGTCTGTGGAGAGCCGGAGAAAATGAGAAGTGGTCCTTTATTCCGAAAAAGATTTTTGCTCCGTTTGGCAGTAATTACGTGTGCTTCTATGCAAATGTTAATAGTGGTGTGCTTAAAGGTTTACATTTAGTTAATTGTTTTTTCTGGCGTTAAAAACATGGCTAGATCTTAATAAGCATGATGGATCTTTAGCATGTTCTTCTCTTTTGTGGAACAACTGTGGCATTATATATCGGGGAAACGTTCTTTTCTTTCCCGATTGGATACGAGGTGGTATACTGATAGTTCAGGATATGTTTGGTGCCAATGGAATTTTATCTTTGCCTGAAATATGTAATAGGATTGGATACTCACCCTCCAGAACACTCGAATATAATGTAGTAACCGCTGCTGTCCGACACTATGTTTCAAGTATAAGTGAAGAAGATCGGTGTAACAGTGTTTTTTTCAGATCCCCCTCTCTTTTGTGGTAAGAAATTGATAACTTGTAAAGAATTTCGGAAAACAATAGGTATGTTGCAAAAATCGGAACCCTGTGCCTTTAGCTTTTGGAAAAACAAATTTGGTATAGAATTAAAAAAGAATATTTGGCAGATCCCTCGCTTGTGTACAAAAGAAACACGACTGAGAGTGCTGCAGTGGAAAATTTTGCATAACATTTATCCCACTAATATTATGCTATACAATATGAAAATACGTGATGATAAAAAATGTTCTTATTGCACTGACAAAATCGATTTTATCGAGCATTTCTTTTATGAATGTCCAACTGTTAGATACTTCTGGAAATACATTGGCCAATTTATACTAGTACAGTGCGACATTAATGTATCCTTATCTCTGGTTGATGTTCTGTTTGGAAAGCAGAAGAGCAACGATATCGATGCAGTGAACCTAAAGAAAATTAATTAAATAATTTTGATGGCAAAAATGTGTGTAAGTATTGCCAAAAAGACTGAATCAAAATTACCAATGTCCATGGTATTTGAAAATCAGTTAAGATATCGGAAAATTTAGCATAAAATCACATACACGCCCCACGTGCACACAAATACATGTTGGCTCACACGCACTCTCAGAAACATACATGCACGCGCTTATACACATAACTACGTGTGCACGGTCAAGGACATACACGCACACGCACACGCACACACACACACACACATTCACACACGCACACAAACACATGCACACACACACACACACACACACACACACACACACACACACACACACACACACACACGAATATGTTGTCTCGCTTCTGGACCTTCCTCATGTTTTCCTTGTGGATCCCTTTTTTTTTCTTTCGCCTCAAGGTCAACCCCATTGGGGACCAGGTCGATTTGCGAGACAATGTGTTCTCCACCCTTGCTCTCCTTTGACCCCTTGTTCAATCACCCCTGTTGCTGTCCTTGCCTTTTTTTTTTTTTTTTTTTTTTCGTGTCAAGGATTGCACTTGGGGATGTTCGAGCTTATCTGTGAAGGTGCGAGGGGGAGTGATACTCAAACGCTCAATGCAGAAAAGGTTCCCTCCTAAAATATGTTACCACAGAAAAAAAGAGAGAGAGAGAGGAAGGAAAAAAAGGAGGGAAAAAAAGGTGTGAGAGGTCAAAAAAGAAAGTAGCGGAGGCCGGCATAGAGAGAAGGCTCCTCCTTGAATGGATTGAGAAGGATAGATTGATAGATCGATAGATGGGTAGATAGCTTGAGTGATAGACAGACAGACAGAGAGACAGACAGAGAGAGAGACAGACAGACAGACAAACAGACAGAGAGATTTATGGAGAGATAGAGAGATGGTGAGTGGGGTTGGAGTGATAGGGAGGGAGTGGGGGAGGGAGGGAGGGGAGGTGTTGGCAGATAGCGGGGCAGGATGACGGTAAGAGGTAAGAGGGAGGGATAGAGTCCGAGAGACAGAATGTTTTTATAATTTTATATGTTTGTATATGTCCCTATGAATATGTGTATGGGTGTGTGAGCGCGCGCGTATGCGCGTGCGTGTGTGTGTGTGTGTGTGTGTGTGTGTGTGTGTGTGTGTGTGTGTGTGTGTGCGTGTGCGGGTGTGTGGGTGTGTGCGCAAACGTATTAAGAGTGAGGGAATTTGATTGAGAGAGGGTGGGTGAGTCTGGGGATAGGCAGGTGATAGAGGGTTGGGAAGCTATAGATGAAAGGGACGTTGGCATTGAGGTGAAGACGAGATTTTGGTGATAGAGTGGGAGGGGTGGGGTGGGGGTGGGGATCTATAAAGAGGTGAAGAGAAAGATGATGTAGGCTTAGTTGATAAACTAAACCCGATTCTAATAACTTCAGTATCGTAGTATTTTTCATAATTCTACCTTCTGGTTACCCAAGTCCTATTATGTTTGAAATCCAGTGATTGCCATGTTTAAGTCCCTCCCTTCCAAATTCAAAGAAAGCGAAAGATTTCTTCTTTACAACATAGTAGCCTAATCTCGATGTAGGTCTCTCTGATAGACCGGGAATGTGGTGGGAAAAAAAAGGTAGACACTGTCATAGACATCAATAGTTAGGTAGTCGCCGTAACAGACATCAATAGTCAGGTATTCACTGTCACAGACATCAATAATTAGGTAAACACTGTCACAGCCATCAATAGTTAGGTAGTCACTGTCACATACATCAATATTGAGAAGACACTGTCACAGACATCAATAGGTAGTCTCTGTCACATATATCAATAGTTAAGTAGACACTGTCACATACATCAATAGCTAGGTAGTCACTGTCACATACATCAATATTGAGAAGACACTGTCACAGACATCAATATGTAGTCTCTGTCACATATATCAATAGTTAGGTAGACACTGTCTCAGACATCAATAGCTAGGTAGTCACTGTCACAGACATCAATAGTCAGGTTGTCACCGTCACAGACGTCAATAGTTAGGTAGACACTGTCACAGACATCAATAGATAGGTAGTCACTGTCACAGACATCAATTCTGATACAGTCACTGTCACAGACATCAATAGTTGTGTAGTCACTGTCACAGATATTAATTTTCAGATAGTTACTGTCACAGACATCAATAGTTGAGTAGTCACTGTCACAGACACCAATAATTAGATAGTTACTGTCACAGACATCAATAATTGTATAGTCACTGTTAGAGACACCAATAATTAGGTAGTCACTGTCACAGACACCAATAATTAGACAGTCACTGTCACAGACACCAATAATTAGATAGTCACTGTCACAGACACCAATAATTAGATAGTCACTGTCACAGACACCAAAAATTAGATAGTCACTGTCATAGACATTAAGAGGTTAGGTAGTCACAGACATCAGTTGTCAGATAGTTACTGTCACATATTAACAGTTCAGTTCAAATGGTCATTGTCAAAATACAAAAATAGTAGGTGCTATTAAGCAAATTTAATATTGTCTAGTCTTGTCCTGTGCTTTGTTTGTCTATGTCCTTGGCGGTAACTAACCCCCTCTCTTTCTAAATGTTGCTTCAAATCTAATCGTCAAAAACATGTTTAAAAAATTACACAACTTTGAAGGGTTTGTTAAAAATCACCATGCAAATTTTCAAGACTCTATCTCAAATAGTTTTCAATTTACAGCAGTTTAAAGATGATGCATTTTGACGCGATTTCGTCCAAAACGCCATTTGTTTTGGGAAAAAAACCCTTGAATATTAATAATTTTTCTGTGGTCTATAGGGAACATGTAGAAGGCTGTAATTTAGAGAAACATTTATCTAGGTACAATACTTTAAGCATCTGAATACTTAATGTCATATCTTATGTTATTAGAACACACTGACTGCCTAAATAAGCCCCCAAATTTAAAAAAATCGGAGTGTCACAATTTCCTCCAAAATGCCATTATTTAAAAAGCTGTAAAAACAAAAACTATACAAGGCAGAGCCGTCAAAATTTGTGTGCTTACGTATTTTACCAAAGACTTTAATATCACTAAGTCTCAAGAACATCAGTTAATGATCTTATCAACACAGGGGTTTCCAATTTGGTAAAAATGTTGAAAAACTTTTTTTTCTGGATTTTACCGGGGTTTGTAAATTGCTTCAGAATGTTCAGATCATAAACCTGAATGCTCCAAATACTTTAAACAAGCAAAGCCTTGATGTCTCATGCACTATTTTTACTGAAACTTCGAAACTCTCTCTCTCTCTCTCTCTCTCTCTCTCTCTCTCTCTCTCTGTGTGTGTGTGTGTGTGTGTGTGTGTGTGTGTGTGTGTGTGTGTGTGTGTGTGTGTGTGTGTGTGTGTTTGGTTTGCCAGTCAGGAAGTGACACTGCATTTTTCAGGAAACGGCAAAACTGTACGAGAAGCTGAACGTCAGTGAGACCGAGGCGAACAATGAGGTCACTGAACTCAAGTATAACACCCAGGCGCTTGCCGAGTTGATCAACACCCGACACTGTGAGTATACGACTGGCCATACAGACGTGTGTGTGTGTGTGTGTGTGTGTGTGTGTGTGTGTGTGTGTGTGTGTGTGTGTGTGTGTGTGATCATCCACATTATCCGGGATTGTGATTTCACTACAATTTTATCAGTATTTGGCAAACACCGTTGAAAGTGAAAATAGAAAAAAGAAAAGCACACAGACACAAATTTGATTTTATTTCAATCGTTCAGATAATTCAGCTAATTATTAATGGAATTTAAAGGCATATCATTCCTTTGCCTTTCCGATCATTGGACGTGTTTTACAATAAAAGTTCTTCAAATCTGACCTAAAAGTCGCATGTCGTTCATCAATAAGGCCAGATATCGGGGTTACAGGAAAGATCGAGTAGTAACAACCAAGTTTAAACAGATGAAAATCTCGCGGGCTCTGTGAAAAAAAGAACTGAATGTGAAAAAGATAATTTTATCCTGGAATTTGAGATCAACACATTAGTTCATTTCCATAGGTCAGCAAAAATAGCTGAATGATGCATGGCTTGTGGACTCCCTGTGTTTCTACGCCATTGGTAGGGCACTAGGATTTTGGAGTGAAAAGTCTAGCAGACGACAGGAAAATGAAGGGTAATGTGGATCCTGCTTACATAGAAAAAAGAACGGACATGAGACCTGCCTCAGAGTCAGGTATGGTATGGGTCAAGGGATCAACTGTGCGATAATGAATGCTGCTATACGAATTGGAAGTTGCATTATCTGCCCTTGTCATGCCTTTTCGATCTTGCACGAACTTTTCCTTTTTTCATAACTACACGTAACTAATGTAATAACGGCATATGAAACAAACTTCAGTCAATTTCATAACATTTATCTGAGTTTGACAATAACTGTTTGAACATCGTACAGTGTTAAGCTCATAGAATTAAGATAAGATGAACGGTCGTTCTCGCTTCACTTGCGGTTTGCTATGACATGGGGTGCACCATTTCAAAGTCAAACAAAACACACGCACAAAATGGACAAAAAAATTAACTCACTGCCACACAAACCTTTGCAAACACTAATATTTCGTACGTACTTTAAAAATCAAGGCATATTTTGGACGAACTCACCGATCAGAGAAGGTGCTGTGCTTTGCTGACTAGGTTCTGTTGAGCCGTTCGTAGCAGACGACATTCTTGCCTGAAATTTGGTCGGCTGCTCTGTTTGGTACTTCACTTCGGAACAATAGAGTGTCACACAACTGCATCCAAGCAAATTAATATTGTTGTGAATGAAAGAAGACATCCTTATCTTTGTTCGGTTTGATTTATAAAATAAATCCCTCGAGCCAATCGCGATTGGCAGCACTTTGAAAATGTCCATATTTTTTAACGAGAGATTATTCGAGCATTATGGCCAGAGCAGATCTTCCATTTCTGCATGACGAATATCCCATTTTAGTAACGAAATTGTGCGACGCAGTGGCGAGTTTAGTATCGAAATTAGAAATCGGGTCACGGCCTACGACTCCGCGATGCGATGCGGGCTGATATTTTTAGCGTATCGGCGAGCATTTTTCATCATAGCACACTCTCACATCGTTCAACGTCGCAAAAAAAAATATATACAAGCAGATAGAATGAGAAATTAACTTTACTTTGACCTGATTTCTGTTTGGAATGTTTGATGATTAGTTGAAGAAAAAGAGAGAGAGAAGATGCCCAAATTTGAGCTGGAGTCGCATATCAATAGCAGACAAGCTTGGTGGTACCTAATAATAGTCAGGTAGTGTTGCGACTAGAGAGAATCGAGCTCTTGTTCTTAGACACCTCACTCTACAATAATAGTCAGAGGAAGAATTGAACTCTTGGTCCAAGACACCCATACTACAATAACAGGCATTCTTGTCACTAGGGAGAATCGAATTCTTGTTCTTAGACATCTCACAGTACAATAATAGTCAGGTAGTGTCACCACTAGGGAGAATCGAACTCTTCTGCTTAGACATTCTGTGGGCTGGACGCCGACAGCAATGATTGGCAGGTAAGAATTGGTTCTGATCTGTTTCTAGATCGAACAGGACAGAAAACAGATCAACTCTGATAACAATGTCACATTGTGTAATCCAGCTGGAACGATATGATATAGGGGCGATATGACACTGGGGCGATATGATATAGGGGCAATATGACACTAGCACGATATGACTCTGGGGCGATATGACACTAGCACGATATGACACTTGGACGATATGATATAGGGGCGATATGACACTGGGACGATATGATATAGGGGCGATATGACACTAGCGCGATGTGACACTGGAACGATATGATATAGGGGCGATATGACACTGGGACGATATGACACTGGGACGATATGATATAGGGGCGATATGACACTGGGACGATATGACACTGGGACGATATGACACTGAGACGATACGATATAGGGGCGATATGACACTAGCACGATATGACACTGGGGCAATATGACACTGGGGCGATGTGACACTAGCACGATATGACACTGGAACAATATGACACTGGGGCGATATGACACTGGGACGATAAGATATAGGGGCGATATGACACTGGGGCGATATGACACTAGCACGATATGACACTGGGGCGATATGACACTGGGACGATATGATTTAGGGCCGATATGACACTAGCGCGATGTGACACTGGGACGATATGATATAGGGGTGATAGGACACTGGGACTATGTGATATAGGGGCGATATGACACTAACACAATATGACACTGGGGCGATACGACACTGGGACGATATGACACTGGGACAATGTGACGTAGGGGCGATATGACACTGGGGCAATATGAAACCGGGACGATAGGATATAGGGGCGATATGACACTTGGGCGATATGACAGTAGCACGATATGACACTGGGGCGATATGACACTGGGACGATATGATATAGCGGGCGATAGGCACTGGGGCGATATGACTCTGGGGCGATATGATACAGGGGCGATATGACACTGGAACAATATGACATTGGAACAATATGATATAGGGGCAATATGACACTGGAGCGATATGACACTGGGGCGATATGATATAGGGGCGATATGACACTGGGGCGATATGATATAGGGGCAATATGACACTGGAACAACATGACACTGGAACGATGTGACACTGGGGCGATATGACACTGGGGCGATGTGACACGGGGGCATATGACACTGGGGCGATATGACGCTGAGGCGATATGACACTGGGGCGATATGATATAGGGGCGATATGACACTGGAACAATATGACATGGAACACTATGACACTGGAACAATATGACACTGGGACGATATGATACAGGGGCAATATGACATGGAACGAATGACATAGGGCGATATGACACTGGGGCGATATGATTAGGGCAATATGACACTGGAACAATATAACACTGGGCGATATATGGGGCGATATGACACTGGAAACACATATGACACTGGGCGTATGAATGGGCGATAGACACTGGAAAACATGACACTGGAACGATGTGACACTGGGACAATAGATACAGGGGCAATATGACATTGGAACGATA
>CM065739.1:59461431-59466431 GCA_033310375.1 Conus canariensis
GACATTGACTGCTCCCTGTGGATTGCCGGTGCCGGGGCTGCGGCGGGGCCGACCGGCCTGTGGCTGTGGACGGGGTGTCGGAATGAGCGGCGTGGGTGCACTGCCTCTGAGGTGGCGTAGAGGTTGGGACAGAAAAAAAACAAAAACAAACAAACAAAAACAAAAACACAGTTAAAGACAGTGAACTAACAATGCTGAATGACGTCAACTTTAAGGTGAAGTTAAAGACAGTGAACTGACAATGCTGAATGACGTCAACTTGAAGGTGAAGTTAAAGATAGTGAACTAACAATGCTAAATTAGTCAGATTTAAGGTGAAGTTAAAGATAGTGAACTGACAATGCTGAATGACGTCAACTTTAAGGTGAAGTTAAGGACAGTGAGTTAACAGTCCTCTGAACGAAGTCAGCTCTGAGGTGGGATTAAAGTCAGTGAGTTAACAGTTTGCTGAGTGAAGTAAGCATTGAGACGGAGTTAGGGGCAGTAAGTTGACAGTCTATTGAGTGAAGTCAGCTTTGAGGTGAAGATACAGACACTGAGTTAATAGTCTGCTGAGTGACGTAAGCATTGAGTTGGAGTTAGGGAAAGTGAGTTAACAGTCCGCTGAGTGAAGTAAGCATCCAGCTGGAGTTAAGGACAGTGTATAACTGTCTTTAACTTCACCTTGCTGAGTGAAGTAAGCATTGAGACGGAGTTAGGGGCAGTAAGTTGACAGTCTATTGAGTGAAGTCAGCTTTGAGGTGGAGTTAAGGACAGTGAGTTGACAGTCTGCTGAGTGACGTAAGCATTGAGTTGGAGTTAGGGAAAGTGAGTTAACAGTCCGCTGAGTGAAGTAAGCATCCAGCTGGAGTTAAGGACAGTGTATAACTGTTGTTCACTGTCTGCTCACAAAGTTTACTATTTAACTGTTGTTCACTGTTTGCTCACAAAGTTTACTATTTAACTGTTGTTCACTGTATGCTCACAAAGTTTACTATTTAACTGTTGTTCACTGTCTGCTCACAAAGCTCACTGTTTAACTGTTGTTTACTGTCTATTCACAAAGCTCACTGTTTAACTGTTGTTCACTGTCTGTTCACAAAGCTCATGTACAAGTGTTGTTCACTGTATACTCACAAACCTCACTGTACAAGTGTTGTTCACTGTATACTCACAAACCTCACTGTACAAGTGTTGTTCACTGTATACTCACAAACCTCGATGTACGACTGTTGTTCACTGTATACTCTCAAAGCTCACTATACAACTGTTGTTCATTGTAAACTCTCAAAGCTCACTATACAACTGATGTTCACTGTATACCACAAACCTCACTTTACAACTGTTGTTCACTGTATATTCACAAAGTTCACTGTACAACTGCTGTTCACTGTATACTCACAAAGCTCAATGTACAAGTGTTGTTCACTGTATACTCACAAAACACACTGTACAACTGTTGTTCACTGTATACTCACAAAACACACTGTACAACTGTTGTTCACTGTATACTCACAAAACACACTGTACAACTGTTGTTCACTGTATACTCACAAAGCTCACTGTACAACTGCTGCTCACTGTATACTCACAAAGCTCACTGTACAACTGCTGTTCATTGTATACTCACAAAGCTCACTGTACAACTGTTGTTCATTGTATACTCACAAAGCTCACCATACAACTGTTGTTCACTGTATACTCACAAGGCTCACTGTACAACTGTTGTTCACTCTCTGCTAACAAAGCTCACCGTACAACTGTTGTTCACTTTCTGTTCACAAAGCTCACAGTACAACTGTTGTTCACTGTATACTCACAAGGCTCACCGTACAACTGTTGTTCACTCTCTTTTCACAAGGCTCACCGTACAACTGTTGTTCACTTTCTGCTCACAAAGATCATTGTACAACTGTTGTTCACTCTCTGCTCACAAAGCTCAGTGTACAACTGTTGTTCACTCTCTGCTCACAAAGCTCAGTGTACAACTGTTGTTCACTCTCTGCTCACAAAGCTCAGTGTACAACTGTTGTTCACAAAGCTGACTGGTGGAATTTTGTTCACTCCGTGCTCACAAGCTCTTCTGTAGCACGTTTTGTGATTATGATAACAAGGCTCATTCTTACGCGTGCTGTGACTCTGCCGGCAAAGCTCACCGCAGCATGCCTTATGACGCTGCTCACAAAGTTGACCGCTACACGTTTTGTGACACGGCTCTCACTTTACACGTGTTGTCTACTCGTGGGCAGCGAGCGGTCAGCGTAAGGCGTGAAGCTTACACAGGCAGTGGAGCGTGCTTGCTGAAGGATTTGAGGCAAACAAAGGCGGAATTCTGCGAGGCCAATGAACACTAGTCTGTTAATGCCCACACGGATTTCCTCGCAATATCGCTTTCAGCAGCACTGGCTCAACGGATTAGTGTATGCACTGACCGTGTCGCCCCACCCACAACGTTCTGGCTTGGAGCGCTGGGACCCTTGTCTCCCCTTTCATGCCGTTTACTGAGAGTGAACTCCCCCCCCCCTCTCTCTCTCTCTCTCTGTATGTGTGTGTGTGTGTGTGTGTGTGTGTGTGTGTGTGTGTGTGTGTTGTGTGTGTGTGTGTGTGTGTGTGTGTGTTCGCGCGCGCGCGCGCGTGTGTGTAGACTATATGTGACTGTTCTGAATCCGTGTGCTCTCATTATCATAGGTGTTCTTTTAAAACATATGCATTTTATTCAAACATTTGATACATTTGAAAATTTGTTTGCTTTTTGCTTCCTTGATGTTCTCTTTGTATGCCGCATTTAATGTCTTCAGTCATCTAGGGGGTGGGGGTGGGGGTGAAATGATCTGTGGATACGCAGGTGGCTGATCAAGCCGATGCGTGCATGGAATGTCCGGTGACAGCTTGGAAGGTAATGTGGGAGACCTGCCCTTGATCGCTGTTTTACAATAGTTCTGAGGGCCGGACAGAAAAAATAGCAACGTTTGCAGTTTAACCCTGAAAACATGTCAGAGACTTCTTTTCTGACATACATTACGAATGTATCTTCACCTATGTTTTATTATGATGCTTTATCTCTTTGTAGTGTAATCATGCAATGTATTGTATGATATAATGATGCAATATAATATGTAACAAACAATCACAATTTGAACTTGACTCCACATACACCCACGCGTACACACACACACACACACACACACACACACACACACACACACACACACACACACACACACACACACACACACATACATGTAGAGAGAGAGAGAGAGAGAGAGAGAGAGAGAGAGAGAGAGAGAGAGGGAGGGAGAGAGAGAACAGACTGGGATATTCATCGTCAGTGTCATTAATATAACACATTTGGCCAAGTCTGTCTTCGTTTGGAATCCTCGAATGTTGTTGATTCTGAGACAGGATTGATTCCAATCTTGGAGTGGGCTTCAGGGAGACTGCCGCGTTGACCATCTGACCCCCCAAAGACCACAGTCGACTCGTCCTGTCCGACCACTGACCATCTGACCCTCCAAAGACTACAGTCGACTCGTTCTGTCTGACCGCTGCATCAGCGCCGTCACGGAGGCCAGGCTCCAGTGGCCTCAAAACATGGGCGCTGACTGCAGGACAATGTCAGGTCAGAAGGGTGTACTTCTTCCCTCAGTCTGTGAGGTCAGCAGGAAGACCTTGTACTTCTTCCCTTAGTCTGTCAGGTCAACAGGAAGGCCTTGTACTTCTTCCCACAGTCTGTCAGGTCAGCAGGAAGACCTTGTACTTCTTCCCTCAGTCTGTCAGGTCAACAGGAAGGCCTTGTACTTCTTCCCTCAGTCTGTCAGGTCAGCAGGAAGACCTTGCACTTCTTCCCTCAGTCTGTGAGACAGCATGAAGACCTTGTACTTCTTCCCTCAGTCTGTCAGACAGCAGGAAGGCCTTGTACTTCTTCCCTCAGTCTGTGAGACAGCAGGAAGGCCTTGTACTTCTTCCCGCAGTCTGTGAGACAGCAGAAAGGCCTTGTACTTCTTCCCTCAGTCTGTGAGACAGCAGGAAGACCTTGTACTTCTTCCCTCAGTCTGTGAGACAACAGGAAGGCCTTGTACTTCTTCCCGCAGTCTGTGAGACAACAGGAAGACCTTGTACTTCTTCCCTCAGTCTGTGAGACAGCAGGAAGACCTTGTACTTCTTCCCTCAGTCTGTCAGGTCAGCAGGAAGGCCTTGTACTTCTTCCCTCAGTCTGTGAGACAGCAGGAAGGCCTTGTAATTCTTCCCTCAGTCTGTGAGACAGCAGGAAGACCTTGTACTTATTCCCTCAGTCTGTCAGGTCAGCAGGAAGGCCTTATACGTCTTCCCTCAGTCTGTGAGACAGCAGGAAGGCCTTCTACTTCTTCCCGCAGTCTGTGAGACAGCAGGAAGACCTTCTTCCCTCAGTCTGTGAGACAGCAGGAAGATCTTCTTCTCTCAGTCTGTCAGGTCAGCAGGAAGACCTTGTACTTCTTCCCTCAGTCTGTGAGATAGCAGGAAGACCTTCTTCCCTCAGTCTGTGAGACAGCAGGAAGGCCTTGTACTGCTTCCCTCAGTCTGTGAGACAGCAGGAAGACCTTCTTCCCTCAGTCTGTGAGACAGCAGGAAGATCTTCTTCCCTCAGTCTGTGAGACAGCATGGTCATGCTGACAGTCAGGACATCCTGTATGGGCATGCTGACAGTCAAGACATCCTGTATGGGCATACTGACAATCAGGACATCCTGTATGGGCATGCTGACAGTCAGGACATCCTGTATGGGCATGGTGACAATCAGGACATCCTGTATGGGCATGCTGACAGTCAAGACATCCTGAATGGTCATGTTGACAGTCAGGACACCCAGTATGGGCATGCTGAGAGTCAGGACATCCTGTATGGACATGCTGACAGTCAGGACATACTGTATGGGCATGTTGACAGTCAGGACATCCTGTATGGGCATGCTAACAGTCAGGACATCCTGTATGGGCATGCTAACAGTCAGAACATCCTGTATGGGCATGCTGACAGTCAGGACA